>PVJD01005562.1:0-113584 GCA_004026545.1 Mormoops blainvillei | reverse complement strand
AGACTGATGCTAGCACTGCAGTTTGATCCCATCATGTTCCACTGTATTGTGTGCCACCTGTTTTTCCTTTCAGACCTTATCTGGGCCTATTTCTCCAGTTTTTAACTAAGGCTCATTTGTGTTGAGTTGCAACTCAAAGAGGGCTGTCAGTGCATTTAATTATCCAATCGAAGGATGGTATCCAGGTTTCATACTGCAGGTTAGCTCCAGTCAGTTCATCAGAATCACCAGGTTTCCTGGGTTGAAGATTTATAGGTGGTCTATGGGCCCCGCAGGAAGAATGTCACAAGGAATTAGAAGTATCTGCTTTGGAAGCGGGAGGGGTGTGCTGACTCTCTGAAAAAGCATTTTCATCTTCTGCTATAGACTGTTGTCACTAACTTTTCTGACTGAACCCCTCCAAACCCATTTTTTCCCTTGCATCTGAATGGCATAGGTAGAGTGTGGCCAATGCACGTGGGCACTGTGGTACAAAAGCATTGATACACAAAGTGCAAAGGTGAAACATAAAATTCTCCCTCCCATGTCCCTCCACATACTGACTCTTGGAATCTCCCTTCAAAACCAGTATTAATCCATCTTTGGGTATCCTTCCAGAAAATTCCGGAACAGGATTTAACTCCACATTATTCTTTGAGCCTCCTACAGTTGCCAGGAACTGTGAAAATTAATAATATGGTTTCTGCCCACAGGAAGCACACAGTCTAGCTGATAATAACCTGCTGGTGGGGTGTGGAGGGAAGCCCAGAGGGAGCTAGGAAGAAGCGTTTTAAGTGGGGTGAGTCTGAGATCACTCTAGCGGCTGTGTTGTCATGGCAATGCTGTCTTCACCCTGGGACGTCCCGACTTTAATGCGGTAAGCTAAACCCTCCTCCTGCCTGCTCACTGTACTCCTGTCTCAGAGGAGGAGACACCTTTGGTCCCTTAGAGGCTTCTGCTCCATGAGTTTGGCAACAAGTAATTGCCTGAGGTCTGAGGCCTTCAGATTTGAATTACCCTTGTAGAGCTCTAGAATATTCATGGGACGCCTCCCTTCAGCTTTGGCAGCTGCACTAGCTCTGCTGACCCCATTCCTCCCAACGTGGAAATGGCCTCCTCCTTCCAGGACTCACCTGCCAAGATCCCTGCCAGTTCCTCGTGGTGACAGTTGTACCCCTATGCTAGATTATTCTGAGAAGATTTTAGGCTTGGATGTGCTCAACTTGTTTCTCTTCAGGCAAAGGAATTTCCAGTCTTCATTTCCTCAGAGCCACTGCCTTGCAGAGGAGGAGACAATTGGTTATTTAACCAGATCACACACAGTCACCCTGGGATTTTCACTGGCTTTGTAAAGCTCAGATAATCACACACCAGTACCAGAAAAAACCGACTACTGATTTCCATCCATGTTCAAGTTTTTTTCCTTGTTCTTCTTTCTTCTTATTTCTGTTTAACTACTTGACAGGTCTGGAGTTCTACCTTCTAAGAACAGAGGCTTAGGGACCAGGAGACGCTTAGGAGCACTTACACAAGCCTGGTGTCGGCACATCCTCAAGTTCAGAAAAGGGCCACTAACAATGCATAGTGCTTTGTGCACAGAAAGATGTTCAGGTGGACTGAAAATGTGGTTTTTCCATGCTCTTCCTAGTGAACTCCACATGCTTGTAGTCACTTCATCTGATCTGACAGATGTATGTGTCTTATTCTTTCATGGACCGAATGGTTCTCTGTCACATTCTGCAGCCTCTGCCTCAGTTAGCCATCCTGCAAGCAGAAAGCACTGTTCAGAGGGGCAGCAGGGCGGAAATACATCTGTGGATCCATAGAAATTCACAACCATGACTCTAATGTGATTCAGACTTGAGTATATTACTGTCAGCTGATTATCGGGTTATTTTGGTCAACAGCATATTTATGAAAATTCACTCCTTTCCAGCACTACAAATTTCATTAGAAAGTAAACTTCTTACCTTCTTTTGTAGGCTCGGGGCAAGAGAAAGCAGTCATGATTCCCCGGCTTACTTGAACTAGCATTATTACTTTGGAGTCTAGCAAAAAAGACTGTTAATCCTTACAGACTTTAGCTTGGTTAATTATATTGCTGGAGGTCACTTACCTGGGTCCTTGCTATTTTAAAAACATTACTCTCAGCTACTGGTGTAAAGATGGGGAAGAACACATTTTTCAAGCTTGTCTGAGTGTTATTTGTTGAATATATAAATGTATGTTCGCTCTCTTTGTTTGAGGCAGACGGCTTTCTGATAGATTTACCTACTTATGACATGAGCTCCCTGATGCCGACGGTCAGTTGATTCTCAAGTCAGGGCACAATGCTTGCATTGTCTGTGAAGTAACTTTAGAAGTCATTTCGGTGGAATAATTCTTCAGATAAAGAAGGTCCTGATAGAGAGGTGGGTTGTTGGAGAGATGCAGACGTGAAGTGGCTTTAGTGATTATTCATGTTCATTTTCTGGGCGACAGTTATTACATTTTTTTATGCGGTTCAATGTTTACTAAATTTTTGTGTGTTTTTTATGTGTTCCAAAGCAGCCTAACAGGTTGACTGCTTGGCGTTGTTTCGGTTTTTATTTCCATGTCCGTCTGCGTCCAGGGACGTCCTGAGACTGGTGCTATCTGTCTGGGAGTCTTCACATGCACAAGAAGAACAAAACGCTGAATTGCCTGGACTCCTGGGCGTGCTCTATTATCACTCCCTCCTCTGCCCCGAGTCATGTAACTCTTTTGACGATGAACCATGCAAGAGACATGATTGTTTTTTCCGGCCCCTTGGAGATAGCTTCATAGTGTGAAACTGTAATCACTAAGAAATAAAGGAAGAATTGGGTTCCATGACTTGAAAAGTCCAATATTGGGAAGAAGTAAGTGTGATCAAGGGCAGTTTATTCAAACTTTCCCTCCCCAGGCTTGACTTTAGCCTCAACCTGGAAATAAAGTGCGGATCAGCGAGCTTTAGGGCAGCAGGTTGCTTGACGCTCAGGACAGAGCACTAGTGCAGTGCTCGGGGTCTTTACGCGCGCTGGGAACCATACGGTTACTCCCACTGGGGCTGATTCACTAAAATATCAGGGCTCTGAGCGCCAGGCTGCTGTCGCATTGCTGATCTCCGCTTCCTCTCATGTCCTGTTATGTATTTCAGTTTTCCCCAACAAAAAATTGCGAAATATTTTTTTTCTTGAACTGTATTTGATAGGCGTGTATTTCACAATATAGGGGCCACATGGAGGAAATTATCTGAAGGGGCCCTTGGTGTGAAACTGTTGCTGAGTCCCTGACCGGACCACCTGCTTCGGTGATGAATGGCACGAGTGCTCCCCAAACCTGGCCAGTCCGAAGGGCCCGAGTTCTGGGCAGGCTGAGCATTAGCTAAAGGGGGCTAATTGTATTTTAGGTTGGGCTTTGAACTTGGCCTCTTAAGTCAAGAAGAAGCAAACCTGAGCATACCACCATCACACCTACACCCCGAAAGGGCCTGGAGCGAGGCCTTAAGGCAACTCGTCCTCTCTCCCCTGCTGGAGCCCCTGACAGCACTGCAGGCCTCCCCCTGCCCGGCTCTCCCCTCCCCAGAGCTGGCATTGCTCTGAGAAACCTGCCCAGCACTCAGTGTGGTCATTTTTTAAATGTCAGGCTGCAACCAAAGACAAAGGTGATCAAGGTCATCTCTGGCAAATGATCAAGCTCATTAAAAAAAAAAAAATTTAGCAAAGTGGCGTGACGAATCTTGCCTATTAGTTTAAATAGACTAAATCAAAGCGTTAGACACTTGGTTTTAAAGCTGACAGCAGTGCTAGTTGGAAGTTCTGTCCCGGTGAAATTCCACTGAGAAACATTCATGCCACCTGCAGCTCCTGAGATTTGGAAACTTAGCCCAATAGTTTATACTCAATACCAAATTATAATTTTCTCACTTTGTTCCTTTTTTTAAAAAATTTAAATATACAGAGAAGTAACACAGAGAATGTTAAAATAAAAATTTTGCCATTTTTACCTCTGATTTTTTTAAGTAAAGAAAGTACACATTAAAGATAAATCTGAAGTCCTATTTTCCTTCCTCAAGCTCATTACAATTATTTTCTTCTCAGAGAAAATCACTATTAGGAATTTATAATATTTTTCCATCCATTTTGAAATGTTTTAACTCCTTGCATGTGGTCTTGTTTTAAATGTACTTATAGCTTTACATGGATTGCATCATGTTATTTTACAACTTGCTTTTTACATTCTGCATCTTTCATTCATCCAATAAATATAGATTTTGTGTTAATGGAGATCTGTGCAATATTCCAGGTGTTGAGGCTAGAGATTAACAAAACAGTAAAATTAATCTGCCCTTATGGAAAGAGGTAGTCAAAAACAAATCAAGAAGCAAAATGTGTATTATGTCAGATGTATGTGAGGATATTATAGAAAAAAATCTGGAAAACAAACTGCCAAGGGAAGGGGTTAGGTAAAATGAGGTGGGTTGAGGGTGTCTTAAGGGTGTCAAGGGCAACAGGAGTGGCAAGGCCGAGTGTCACTTGGAAGAGAAAGGCTGGGAAGGAGACCAGGTGGAGGCCTATGTAGCATCTGTTTGTTGATAGGCATGAAGCTAGTTCATTGTCATGAACTACTGTAGAACATACCATCGTGTAGATAAATCACATTTTACTTATTTATTCCTTAATTGTTAACCATTTGGCTGTTTCCATCTATCTATTTCTACTGCTGACGATATCCCAATGAGAATCCTTGTTGGGGTCTCCTGGCATTCGTGTGCGAGGGCGCTCCGGGACCTAGATGTGGAATGGCTCACAGTTTTGTCACACACAATTTCAACTGCGTACGCACTGCTAACTTGCTTCCCAGAGCGCCTCTTTACCTTCTGCCGGCAACACACAAGGTAGCACACGTGGCACAAGCACTTGTTTCCTTGCAGCCTTGCCAACACTAGGCATAGTCAGACGTTGTAACTTTGACCCTCTGACCCACGGGTGTGTGCAAACTGGGGCTTTATTGCTCTAGTTTGACTTCTCTGCACACTAGTAAAATTAAGCATTTTTTCATTTATTTGTCGGCCATTACACACTGACTCTTGCATAAGCTACTTTTCATTTGCCTATTTTCGCCCTTCTGGTGTTTGTCTTCTGAATGCTTTATATCGGTTTCTTATATATTCTGGATAAAGCCTTTGTAATACGCTCTGCACATTCTTCTCCAAGTCAGGTCCTTGTTATTTATCTTTGTCTTTGTTGTCCTTAATTATACACAGGCTTTAACATTTTGATGTAGTCCAGTTTATTAATCTTTTATTTTATAAGTAGAGCTCTCAATGTCTCAAGAAATTCTTCAGTATTCTTATGTCACATAAGGATCTATCTGTCTATCTATCATTTGTTGTTCAAGGCTTGACTCACACATTAGGTCACAGTGGATGCTGTGCCCATGGCCCAGAGTCCATGTCAAGGGCATTCTCCTGCTGGCAGAAGCATTGTCTTCTGACGATTTATTCAGCTCCCTCTTTAGAGACAACCTTGTTGTGTTCATCACAAGTTCACGCATAAGGACAAAAGTCTAGCTCCTGGACTCAACCTGGGACTTCTCTAAAAGGCTAGTCTAACTCCCAGGTTCTCTGTGGGACTGACTCAGACTTCTGCTACTATGAGTCAAAGTCCAACTTCTTTCTCTGCCAGTTTTGCTCCCTTCCTCTATTTATCCAAATTACTTACCCATCAACCAACTGACTGCTAGTGTCCACTTCAGAGTCTGTTTTCCAGAGAACCTGATCTGTGACAATTGGCATAAGATATGGTTGTGGAAGCAGAATCTAAATGGATTTTTAGAGCCAAATCACCCACTGCCTGGCTGGCAATGGTGATGTATGTCATAGATAAAATAATGATAAACCCCAGCATAGCAGTAGCCTGGTGACTTTTAAAACTGTCAGTTGGAGCAGGGGACTGAGATGGCATACCGTTGGAAGAGAATGCACTGGTGGGTACAATATCTCCAGTTCAATATTACAATCGCAAAACATTTCAATATTATAAAAGGGGAAACTAAGGTAAAGAGAGTATCACGTCCCAAATTACACAGCTAATGCATTAAAGAACCAGGTTCAAACTTTGCAGTCTTGCTCAGAGCCTTGTCACCTCCACACAATGCTGTGGCCCCAGTAGGCAGAGGGTGGAAAGAGAGGCTGCCAGTTACTTAACTGTTGCTTCCAGAGCCCATGACCAGGCTGTGTGGCACCTCAGATGGTGGAAATGAGCCATAGACTTAGCTTGGGACCTCCTTGAGTTTGAGTTCTGTCTCTGCTACTTATTAACTGGGCAATTAGGGGCAACTGATCCCTGTATGTAAGAGTTTCTTCATCTATAAAAGGGAAAAATAATATCTCCTCTGACTTCTTCATAGCCTTGTGGTGAGATTCTCACTCAGATAACATGTCTCAAAAAGCATTGTGAACTTTAGGGTTTCATATTAAGGCAAGGTGGTGGAAGATCAACAATAACACATTGAAATCACAGCAGAAGCCCAGCTTTTTAGGTTATCATGAGTCCTGGAAGCTCTTGGATTAATAAGTGTGGTGGGAAAGAAAACTCTCTTTCCACACTAGGCCTTAGAGTTGGGAGTTCTCCATTACGGTTTGAGGATCACTCTCTTGCCGGTCTCCTATTGGTGCCTGAGGAGTAGCCAAGTCCAGTTTTAAATGATTGGCCTTAAACAAAATTCTATCTCGAAAATTATTATTAGTTTTTTTGTGTGTGTGCAAAAAAGTTGGCAGAAAATAAGTTAGTCTGAAGTACACTCAGCCAATGGAACTTCCACCCCCACCTCAGGTCAATGGCTCAGCAAATCTTTCAGAAGTCGCCCTGGGGCAGCAGCTGTTACTTAGGTGAACAGGTTCTGAAAAACTCACCCATCTCGACAACTCGCTTCAAATTATAATGTCACTCTTTAGTCAGGTGGGGTCCATCTTTTATGTCTGTGTTATGTGCAAGTTCAATGGCAAGAGGGAAGAAGAGAAATGATTTGATTTGGATTTCAACTTGCCCTGATTAGGGAGGTGGTGGAGGGCTTTTTCCTGAATGAACTGTTAGGATGGCTGGCAGATGTCTTCTTAACATTAGTGCTAGAACTGAATGTCTAATTTAACATTTGTTCAGTTTGGGTCGCCTTGTTTTGACATGGTAACAAAGAAGGATCTAAAGATCATTTTGAAGAAGGGTTATTTTGCAATGTAGTGACAAACTCATAATCTAAAGGTCATAACTGTGACTGGTGATCATCAATTTGTTTTTCGGCTTCTAGGCAGACCAGATCCTTTGTGTTTACAGCAGACCTTAATGCTGATTATTTAAACAATGAATAGTATCTGTGTTTTTATTCCTGCATTCAGAGGCTGTGAAGTACAAATGCAAAAATGCTGAGTGAGAAGCCCTGAACCTCAGGTCTTACCATCTTTCTACTCTGATGGGCCCTTTACACCTCAATATCTTTTTTCGAAACAGTGTAAACCTGAATTAGTTTTAGACTATAATAAAGAATAAAAAGCCTGTATTTGAGCAAAAGGAGCTGCAGCCCAGGAGATACAGATTCTGGCAGAAACCCAAATTATGTTCCACTGAGACAAAGGTTCCCAATTAGGTCTGCTTTATGTAAATGAGGTATCCAAATTTGTACCCTTCTGATTGGTCTGAATCACCCAGTCCTAACTGATTGGCATTATGTGTCCTAACTGGTCATTATAGAGCAGTTCTGATTGTGTGGGCCAGGTCTCAGTCCATTGGCTGAAAGAGGAAACAAGGAACTCCCTAATACAAGTTGACTCAGCCAATGTAAACAAGCAGGGAATAGTGCTGGAAGCCGGAGGTTCTGGTATGCAGAATTTGCAAGAAGCTCCTCTTAGCAAATGGCCACTAGGTTCTTAACTATTTTGAAAATTTGGGCTCTCAGTTGACTTCAGGGAGCCTGCCTCAGCAGATAAATTCCTTCTCAGGATTCATATCAAAGGAATCTTTCTTCTCAGGGTCCACAGCTGATGCAATAGAAACCTGCCAGAATAGATTTCTGGGGCTAGTTAAAGAAATTACTTTTCCAGGAGTTTTTTGGTTTTTTTTTAATTAATTAGGTTTTATATTTTCTGCCTTGGCTGGATTCATTAATCAACGGTTGCTATTGTTTAAACTATTTTTAAGAAGTGTTTAATAGAGCACCTTATCATTAGCTCAGATAAGGGAATGAGAGTTTGGTTCTAATCACAGAGGATCCTTGTGTTTGTGAGTAATGAGGACACTTATTAGCATCACTGCTTTGAATTAATCCAACACATTCAGAATCACCTCACCAAATAAAGACAATGCTTAGGAATCTTGTATCCTGCCAGTGATTTGTTACTCCAGCACCATCATTAGGAAGAGAATGTTCCTGTCCTCTAGACACAGCTACTTCTCCCCTGCTCCAGCCCTTACTAGATCCTCCTAAGCGAGGGCTAATTAAGGACTGGACTAAGCGGAGCTTGGAACATTGATTGGATCCCACCTAATTGACCGGGACGGATGGGCTGCTGTGGCTCCATGGTTGGTACTTGTGTATGGTCCTCTTTTCTGTTCTCCTAGAGAGACCCGACCTGCTTGCTCTCTCCTTTTTTCTTTCTTCTGAATATATAATTGAGCACCTAAGAGGGCTCGTGTTTCTTCAGTTCTTGGCTCTTCACACTGCTTCGACCCAGGCCTTCCAAGTATACACAAAATTTACTCTTCAGAAGAAAAACTTCTTCCGTAGGCTCAAGTCTGACTCACACCCTCCAACTCAGCTTTCACACTTTGACAGTATCTAATATTGGCCCACTCATGAATAAGTGCTTGCTTCCCTGTGTGACAAGTCCTTCTTTCCTAGAGTTTCCAAGGACAGAAAGGTGAGTAATAGCTCAGGACTTGCATGTTCCTGAATCTGATGATAATATTCTCAGAATAAAACAAAACCCTTTTTAGAGCTAATAACTGCAAGTGTTTCACACTTTGCTTGTCTGATGGAAGTTGCTTTTGCCTACATAAAATTGGTAAGCACAGTGACCAGGCCATTCTTGATTCTATTCTATTCCAAGCTCTGCCTCTTACTTCGGTGACCTTGTCCCTGAATTTCCCAGTTTGTAAAATAAAGGCGTTGAACTAGATCCTCTGATACATGAGATGTCTGTCTTGTGAGTTTAGGACCCATTTAGATGGCAATTAAAAATTAAAAAAAAAATCTTTCTATGAGTTTCCCTTTGAATTTCCATCTCTCTTTCTCTCTCACATACACACTTAAATATCAGTGATTTAAATACATTTCCTGTAAATGAAAAAAATTTTACATGAAGCAAAATGTTTAAAGGGAAATGGAAGGAAATGGGTCTCAAAAAGTCAAGCCTGTCTCACCATATTTAGCAGGCCTTTTAAACGCGACTTCAAAGGAAGTCCCCTGCTGTCGGAGGAAGCAGATCCAGCAGCCCCTAATCTGCCTTCCTTACAGCCTTTCCACAAAACCCTGGGCATCACATTTTTTAAAAGAATGAGCCATACCTCACACTGAAAAGTGCTTACCGTTTCTGTGAATAACTGAGAGTGAAGCTTCACATCGATGTCTTAATCTGGGCCTCTCCTTTATGAAGAAGTTCAGATGGAAGGATTTATTCAGGAGGTCTGCGGAGGTGATAGTAAAAAAATTAAAATGCAGCTCGGCTTCGGAACGCGAGGTGATACAATTATAGGAGGCACCTGCTGGGTCCAAGCTGGGCGAAACCACTCTGCTTGGAGACGCAGGCCAAAGGGACAGAAGAAAAACTGGATGGAGAGGAAGAGAGCAAAATCTGAGATACAAGGTGTGGTATTTCAGAATGACTGCATTAGGCTCAACCTCAATTCATGCATAGCTGCAGAGGAGAGCTCGTTAGTGTCTACGAACTAACAAAGCAACAAAAGGAATGTTGCACCTGCCCAGTGTAGGTCTCTGGAATGACTGTCTTTTATCTTCTTTAGTCTTGGCATCTTTCAGCGAGGCAGTGCACTGTCTTTTCACAGACAAAGAAAAGTGGACTAGAGGAGGTTATATCATACTCCTACTGTCACCAAGTGTTTGTTCAATGAACAGAAATCAGATTTAACATTGAGGTGTCTTGTTACCAAATGTGGACCTGTTCGGGGGGATGGGGCAGATACTGTTACCAAAACAATGCTCTCCTTCCCTGGGGTCCCTCTGTTCTAGGCTCTTTGCCTGCCACCCTTAGAAATTATGGCTCTCAATGGCAGAGTTTGGTGAAGAGGAAACAAACTATGTATTCGAAAGTTGTACAGGTTTTGAATAATGGCTAAATGTCAGCATTAAATCCCAAAATCCCTTTAAAACACCCAGCAACACGCACAATCCTGCCTTTTCCCCGCCTTTGCCCAGTCGGGTCAGTAGGGGTACCGTCCTTCAGAGGAAAAAGACCAAGTCCAGAGCTCTGCTAGGCAGGCCTCCCACGGTTCCCAGCACCATCAGCTGTGTTGCCACAACCTCCAGTCCTTAATCCCAACCCACGCAGCACCTTCTCATGGCCCACTAGCAAGAATCCTTTCTCCCCTTTCCTTCCCACGTGGTCTTTGGATTGTTCCCCTGTGCGTGTTCCGCATTTGCTCTCACATAGGCCCTGCAACCGGGGAAACTGTCTCCCAGTTACATCCTGGCTTTAAGTTATGCAAATCTTCCTGGTTAGCCTTGTTGATATGCGAAATAACTGTCTTTGCATATGAGGTATGACATTCTCCTGTTGTTATTGACAAGCAAAATGACTTCAATGGCCCTGCTACATGTCAGATATGGAGCTGGCCTGTTATTGATATGCAAAGTACCTCTCAACGGCCCTGCTCCATGTCTCCCATCCCCCATGGTGGCCTACCTTGTTGAGGGGTTGGGAGAATATCCTATATTTTTCTTGGACACCCCACATCCTGGACCCCATTACAAATCCCCCCCTTTTGGGGGAGACCTAGCTGTACCCTGTTACAGCCTGACCTCAAAGATCTCATTTTAGTTTGATATAGTACCATTTATTTACTTTTTCTTTTGTTTTCCTCACCTGGGGAGATATATCCAATAAAAAATTTCTGTGAGCAATGTCTGAGATTTAGCTACCTATGTTTTCTTTTAGGATTTTTATGGTTTTGGGTCTAACATTAAGTCTTTGATCCATTTTGAATTTATTCTTATGTGTGGTCTAAGAAAGTGGTCTAGTTTCATTTTCTGCACATATCTGTCCAATTTTCCCAACAGCATTTATTGAATAAACTGTCTTTAACCCATTGTATGTGCTTGCTTCCTCTGTTGAATATTAATTGACTGTAAAGGTATGGGTTCATTTTTGGGCTCTCTATTCTGTTCCATTGATCTATGTGTCTGTTTTTATGCCAGTACCAGCCTGTTTTGATTACTCTGGTCTTACAGAATAGCTTAATATTAGGTAGTGTGATTCCTCCAACTTTGTTTTTCTTTCTCAGGATTGCTGTAGCTATGTGGGGCTTTTGTGGTTCCATGTAAGTTTTTGAAATATTTGTTCTAGTTCTGTGAAATATATATCATTAGAATCTTGATAGGAATTTCATTGAGTCTATAAATTGCTTTGGGTAGTATGGACATTTTAATGATATTAAGTCTTCCTATCCATGAACATGGTATGTGCTTCCACTTATTTGTATCTTCTTCAATTTCTTTCTTCAGTGTCTTATAATTTTCCAAGTACAGATCTTTACATCCTTGATTAGGTTTATTCCTAGGTATTTTACTCTTTTTGAAGCAGTTGTGAATGGGATTTTTTCTTAATTTCCCATTCTGTTAGTTCATTTTTGGCATATAAAAATGCAACTGTCCTCGCTGGTGTGGCTCTAGTGCTGGCCTATGAACCAAAGTATTGCCAGTTTGATTCCCAGTCAGGGCACGTGCCTTGGTTGTGGGCCAGGTCCCCATAGGGGGTGCATGAGAGGCAACCACACATTGACATTTCCCTCCCTCCCTTTCTACTTCCCTTCCCCTCTCTCTAAAAATAAATAAATAATCTTTTTAAAAATAAATAAAACAATAAAAATACTACTGATTTTTTGAATATTAATTTTGTATCCTGCTACTTAGATGAATTTATTTATCAGGTCTAGTAGTTTCTTGGTGAAATATTTGGGGTTTTCTATGTACAGTATCATGTCATTTGCAAATAAAGACAGTTTTAGTTCTTCTTTTCCAATTTGGAGGTCTTTTAGTTCTTCTTCTTGTTTGATTGCTCTGGCTAGGACTTCCAGTACTATGTTACCTAAGAGAGGTGAAAGTGGATATCCTGTCTTGTTTCCTATCTTGAGGGGAGCACTTGTAGTTTTTTCCCATTGAGTATAATGCTGGCAGTGGGTTTGTCATATATGGCCTTTATTATGTTAAGGTATGTTCCCTCTATTCCCACTTTTCTGAGGGTTTTGATCATCGATGGGTGAATAAAATCAAAAGATTTTTCTGCATCTATTGAAATGGTCATGTGGGTTTTATCCTTTATTTTGGTTATGTGATGAATTGCATTTATGGATTTGCAAATGTTATACCAACCTTGCATTTCTGGAATAAATCCCACTTGATCATGGTGTATGATTTTTGATGCATTGCTGTATTCAGTTTGCTAATATTTTGTTGAGGATTTTAGCATCTATGTTCATCAGGAATATTGACCTATGGGAAATCATCAACAAAATAAAAAGACAACCTACAGAATGGGGGAACATATTCACTGATACATCTGATATAGAGCTAATATCCAAAATTTATAAAGTACTTAGAAAACTCAACACCAAAAATAATACAACCGAGTTAAAAAATGGGGAAAGGACTTGAATAGACACCTCTCCAAAGAGATTAGATGGCCAATAGACATATGAAAAGATGCTCAACGTCACTAATCATCAGAGAAATACAAATTAAACCACAGTGAGATACCATCTCACAGCTGTCAGAATGACTATCATCAATAAATCAACAAACAACAAGTGCTGGCAAGAATGTGGAGAAAGGGGAACCCTTTTATGCTGTTGATGGGAATGCAGATAGGTGCAGCCACTGTGGAAAGCAGTATGGAGATAACTTAAAAAATTAAAAATGGATCTGCCTTTGATCCAGTGATCCCACTTCTGGGAATATATCTAAAGGGACCAAAAACGCTAATTGAAACATAAGCATTCCTATGTTCATTGCAACATTATTTACAATTGCCAAGATATGGAAACAGCCCAAGTGTCCATCAATAAATGAGTGGATAAAACAACTATGGGACATTTACACATTGGAATTCTACTCAGCCATAAAAAAGAAGAAAATTTTACCCTTTGCAACAGTATGAACAGACCTGGAGAACATTATGCTAAGTGAAATAAGCCAGTCAGAGAAAGACAAATACCATATGATTTCACTAATATGTGGAATGTAATGAACAAACTAAACTAACAAGCAAAACAGAGGCAGACTCATAGATGGAGAATAGATGACAACTGGGGGTGGGGGAGGTTGCGGGGTGGAGGGATTGTGCAAAAAGGAAAAAGGACTCACGGACATGGACAGCAGTGTGGTGACTGCTGGGGTGAGGGGGGAATAAGGGGACTAAAAGGTAATAGAAAACAATGCAATAAAGATTAAATTTAAAAAATAGAATAAAATAACAAGGACCTTCCCTTAACATCACTTCCTCTCCAGGAGAGTGATGACCTTGCTGGAGAGGAACACTGTACTTCCTACGAAGCTGAGTTTGAGAGCTTGATTCTAGGAAGTCTGCTTTAGTAACATAATACCTTTATAGAGGCTAAAAGTAAAGCTGTCAGACAACAAGAATTCTTTTGGTGCTTGACCCTGGATCTTTCAAAGGTTAGTTAGAATGGATTGTATTGTTTGTGCAGATATTCAATATTGTCCTCATATCCTTGAGGAAATACTTTTTGCTCTGACAAATCCTTATTTGATTTCAGTCTACGATCTCTGCTGAGTACCTGGTGCTTTCTGTGTTTTTGTTACATCACCTCATGTGTCAGACAGGCGGAAAGGGCAGGTTTCTCATCTATAAAATGGAAATCTAAAGAAAAGTAGTAAGAGAAACTTTATTAAGTCTTGTGGTCATGAACCAAAATAAGCAAAGCCACAAACCTGTCCTTGAAAATAGTATTTAGGAAGCAAGGCCTGAATGTTTAATGCTAGTAGTGGGGCTATCAAACCCAACCTCCCATCGTCATTAAATGACACCATTTCCAACAATCATACTAGGAGATTCTGATGGCACAAATCTTTCCATATATGAAGTACATATGTTTTAGGCATTCAAAAATTGGATACAGATAAAGATGACGAATATATCTAAATAAAACAATGCAGTCATATCTGTGCCTAGTGCTCCTAGTTTTGTGGGTTGTTTTTTTTCATGCTTTTCTATTTCCTCCTCACCAGAGTATTTTAAAGTGCACTGCCTCCAAACAATACAATTTTAGGTCACAGGGGCCGCAAGAAATAACTCTCTAGATGGAAGAGCTTCCTCCAAAAAAAAATACTACTTAGGGGAAAGAATAATTCTACTTCCAAAACAGATTAAAGTAAAAATTAGAAGCAAAGCCAAAAGAGTATAAATCTATTCCCTCATACAACTCTGTTAAGCACATCATTTAGTTTACTTTCTCTTTTGGTAAGGAAACTGGCTAAAGAAGAGATTCGTTTTTACTCTTAATTTCAAGGACTATGTATACCTTCAAAATGGACATACCGCTGTCTCCTTTGAGGAAATCTGGTATGATTATCATTTACAAATGTTTTGCTTAAGGAGTAAGGCAGGGGTGGTGTACTGTCCTCTGAATAGCTCTTTGTTTTCTGCAGTTGCTTCCTCCACACACACCTATAAATTATAGCAAAAATGTTGATGGTACATTTGCACTGACAGGGTCCTTGTGTCACTGGATAAGGGCATGGGAAATCAAGAATACTATTAATTCTAAAGGTTACACTTCTATGGCTTTTTAGCTTCTTCATTTTTAAAATTAGTTTTTATTGTAGCATAATCTCTCCATTACTGCAAGAAGAGACTGAGAAATTGCTGTTTTGCTCATCTCTGCTGCCCAAGGCCATTTCCCAGACTACGGAACCCAATTTGGATGATTCTGTGAGCAGCACGAACGTTAACCAAATAATAACTTACACAATGGCACATATTAAGATAGACAGATGGAAGAGAAGAAACCAATGCCTGAGAAATGCAAAGCTGGTTGTTGTGCTTTCATCTCTAACTCTTCCTGAAACCATTAAACATGGTTTGGAGCTAAGGTCCCAATGAAAAGAGTGGCCTTCTGGTGGGCATGATACACCATCTTGCAATATAAAATCATAGAACACAAGCATAAGTGTTGTTGGATGAAATTCTACACAGTTGATAGTGAAAATAATATTAAAAATATCAACCTACTGGCAAGACCAGGACAGCATTTGTCTGCACCTTTCCTTCACTTGTTTTTACATCCTTGACTTCTTTCCTCCTCCGACCTGTGCACTGTGAGGTATTCCTCCACCAAAGGGCCTTACACTCATATAAATTCAGGGAAAGGCATCTGTCAGGTTCCTCTTGAGTATTTAGGCTGTGAAGCAGGGTGTCGAGGGTTGAGGAGTTCAATGTAGAGAATTTGGCCACTTTGTTTAATCCAGATTTTCCCTTAGCTATTTCACTCTAAAACACTTTGGATTTTTTTTTTAATCATATGACATTTACATGAATAGTACAGTAGGGAATCGCTTCTGGTAAATAAAAGTAGTAACCAAGAGCTAGGGAATTTTGAATTTTGTTTTTCTTCTACTGGATTGGGTAGGCAGTCAAAATATTACAGGTTCTGTTGTCCTCTGTTGGTGAGATGGGGGCCCTAACAGCAGTGTTGAATGCCAAGGAAGCCAGTGTCTCTTCCCTGCCAAGTTCCTGCAAGTCTCCGAGTTTGTTCATCTTGCTGCCTGTCTCCTCTCCTCCCACGGTGGGGTCCTCCTGCCCACGGTGGCACTAACTCAGAGGGGAGGTGAGACACCCTGCTGTTCTCTGTCTCCTCAATGCTCTAATCCAGGCATTGAAAGTGGGCTTTGGAGGCCTGAATGTTAAGATGGTATATTACTCATTTATTTCTTTATCGATACATTCACTGTTTTTTCCAATTTTTTTCTTTATTTATCTTTGGAACATCTCTATCTATTGCCTTCTCCCCCTTTCAAGTCACAACACTTAAAGATTTCTGTTTATAAGTATCTATTAGTTGAAGTAACTGTAGGAACAGGCTAACTCTCAAATTTTATCCCTCGATCCAATACAAGCCTATTTCTCCCCTCATGAAGTTCACAGTGGGTGATCCTAATCCAGGCTCCTTCCTGTTTGTGGCTCCATGGTCTTCCTTACTTGGCCTCTTGAGTCTCTGCAGGAAGGGGATAGAGCATCAAGGATTTTACCAGTCCTGGAAGAGGCTCTCATTCCATGGGCAACAACTCAGTTGCAGAGAACACACACTGTCAGGAGGACAGTCCAGCTATTTGCCTATGAAGGAGGGAATGGGTCTCCTTAGCAACCATCCAAGCAGTTGGCACCAAGCACCTCTAATGTGTGGAGGGCTGGGAAGGTTGCATTTCAGTTACTTGTTGGACCCGGAAGCTTCTAGCTGAATTAAAATGAGAAGTGAAGTATATTTCACCAGTGCCCTTCCATGTTTCCACCAACATAGATATTGCTAAACAAAGGAATTTACCAAGAAGACAAATGTGACAAGCAACAGCAAGATAACTTGTTAGCTAGGAAACTGAATAATGGACAACAGGCAAATATTTATAAACATACACAATTCTCTGAAACAATCTTTGTTATGCAAACAATGAGCACACTGTACTTGCATTTCATTAAAATTTGATTGAACAGTTTTGACTTTGAAAATCTTTTTCTTACCATTTTTTATTATAAAACCAGTATTTTCAATTTCTTAATCAGCTTCCTGACCAGCAACACATTTCAAAACCTTTCCAAATGGGACATTTAATTTGCTCTATGTGCCATATTGAATTCTTAGAAGATGATTTGGTAACAAACTCCAAAGATTTAATGTTTTTATTAGGAGAAAAAAGTTTTCAAAGTCATCACCTTTTGGAATATCTAAAACTTCCTCTAGTTTCAGAGAAATAAAAGGAAAACTATACTATAAGTATTTTCATTAAGCAAAAAATATGCAGAACATATTTTTCTCTCACAGCACTGTAATTGCTAGTACTTAGAAGAGTAATTACAGGGGAAAATTGGGGTTTGGTTTTTTTAAGGGAATGTATTTTTTTACTCAAGGTCCAGATTGATTTTGACAGATCATGTAATTGCTTTTAACAGGAGTTAATGGTTTAAGTATGCAAATTGCTTTTAAAAAATAATGGTACTTACAGAATTTTTATTTGACATTCTCCTTGGCTCTACCTTTAGAGTTTTTTAAAAATAGTTGTAAGTATTCTTATATTATTAACTATTATATTATTATTTTTCCTTTTTTATTTTTAATTTTTTTGGTATTTTCATTGATTATGCTATTACAGTTGTCTCACTTTTTCTCCCCTATATTCCCTCCACCCTGTACCCCATCCCATCATCCCCATACCTCTTAGTTCATGTTTTTGGGTTGTATATACCAGTTCCTTGACTTCTCAATTTCCTATACTATTCTTAGCCTCCTCCTGTTTATTTGTTTTTTAGTCATCGTTTTCCCACCACCACTTTCCCCAGACCTCCCCCTCCTCCTCTCCCCTCCTCAGTCCTTCCCCCATCTTGATCCCTTATTCAGAGTTTCTTCTCTTCCTAATTTTTACCGATTATCTCCAAGTTCCTTCCCAATTTCTGTTTCAAGATCTCTTGACTAAAACACAATGAATTTTCCTCCACAAGAATCCTCATATTATTCTAGGTTTGTACATGAAGGTTAAAAAATAAAACCCCCAGAGTTAGAAGAATTGCAGACTCTATGTGATTTCTTATAGCGCAATATATTGACTAAACTAGATTTTCCTTATCCTCTCTCTTTTTTCTTAGTTTGTTCATATGTTGGACATAGAAAGACCAAAACATTTTATTTCTAGATCACTTATCTTTTGTACTCATTATCACTATGTTTTGTCCACTTGGGTAGACAGTGTTAGAAATGTTGCAGCCATTTTAAGGCCAAACTATAAAGTTGACCCCCTCCCCGCTCCCGCTACGATACAGGCATTCAAATATGCTGTTAGTTGATCAGTGCTATTACTAAGAAACTTACCCTAAGACCTGATATCTTACTTTTACTAATTAATTTTCTTTTACTAGGATTAATCTTCCTGTGTAGTTCATGCTGAAAAAAAAATTAAATTCCCTTGGGAAGGCTAACCCTTCAACAAGAAGGAGAAAGAAACATCTATTTTATTCTTCACTTTAACCTTGAATACAGTGTGAGTTTGCTCTATTTATTCTGTTTTATATTATCTACTTCTTCCTGCTAGATAAGTTTTTCAAGATAAGACTAAAATTTAATCTTTTTTACTCATGAGTTCTGATTATAGGTATAATACCAATGATCATTTATATAATGGTAATTCTGTAAGTGGAAACATCTTCATTAGGAATTCAATTTTTAGATCATATTCGACCTATCAGAAGAATCTAAGTATTGTTATGTTACTTTATCCTTTAATAGCCACAATTTAAAAATTAAAAGGAACATCCTTTCACAGGTAATTGGCTCAAAATTGAGGAGTTAATAGAGGTTAGATGTGGGAGATTTTAGGCAATATGAATGTTAAAGATCATAAAGAAATAGTGTCAAAACAAAGCAGTAATTCATGAGAGAAAAACAATTGAAAACATTTTGTAGCTGTAAATTATTTTAGAAAATGTAGAATTCTCTTTGTTATGCACAAAATATTAAAATTCATTGTGCAATGCTCATTTATCATCTGTAATCAGCGATCTATAAAAGTGCTGCAAAATTATCAGCACATGTTAATTATGTAGCAAATTTCACTAAAATGAAGTGTAGCATATTAAATTTAGTTTAATTTAGACCGATTTACATGTAATTATTTTAAGTTTAAGGGAGCATTCACCAAATACAGATTTCACAACTCAGTTATTCACTCATCCAACGGTAACACAGAGACATTTTTTTGGAGGAGGTGAATGTTTTAAGTTTCCTTAGATTCATTTGTGAGTGCCCACCATGTATGTGTACCAGGCACCGTGCCAGTGACAGCTTTCACAGAGCAGCTCAGACAATGGAAGGAAGTAACGTGCTCATTTTGGAACTTCAGCTCTCTGCCCAGACACCCCGCTTCTTGTGCCATCCCTGATGGCTCCATCTACATCAGGTTCCACAGTAATTGCTATGTCAGTGCTTGCATGCTTCCTTTGAAGGACTGATCACCACTTGTTTGCCTACTATTGTATTAGATCTCTTCACTGTAAGCTTTATGAAAGCCATTTACAAGTCTAGTCCATTGTAGTATCTTCAGTGCCTAAAACATATTAGATACCCAATGAAGTAAATGAAAGAGACACGTATCAC
Organism: Mormoops blainvillei; assembly: GCA_004026545.1. Taxonomy (NCBI): domain Eukaryota; kingdom Metazoa; phylum Chordata; class Mammalia; order Chiroptera; family Mormoopidae; genus Mormoops; species Mormoops blainvillei. The sequence continues at coordinate 94,001 of PVJD01005562.1, read as the reverse complement.
TTAAGGTAGCATGAGCTTCTATAACAGATAAATCATGTGATTTTGGTGGCTTAAAATAAATAGGAGTTTTTTCCTCAATGACATAAAGTACAGTTAGAGTGAAACAATTATCCAGTCTTAAAAACACAGATCCATGTAGATACAAGAGTGTATATTAACATGTTATAAAGATGTGTGTTAACACGTGTTGTGGGTTACTATAGACTAAATGTTTGTGTCCCTCCTTCCCCCAGAATCCAATGTTGATACCTAATCCCCAGTGTGATGCTGGTATTTGGAAGTGAGGCCTTTTGGAGGTGATGAGGTCATAAATTTCTCGTGTTTATAAGCCAGCCAATCTCTGGTCTTTTTGTTATAGCAGCCCAAACAGAAAGTAACGTGTTACCACATGTTACAAAGGTACATTTTCAGAGCTGAGGAAGTACAGGGATGGGTCAACTAACTCTGCTTAGGGGAAAACAGAACACATTTGATCTGGGTCTTAAATAACAAATTAGTTTTCCAGGCAACGAGCATTCCATATAGAACACCGAAAGCAATCTAGAGGGCTAAAAGTATGATGAAAACAAAGCGCCGTATGCCTAGCAGCTCAGCTCCGAAAGAGAGAGCACCAAAGCCCTGCTTGTGACTAGACCACTCCAAAATCACTATTTAGCCAAGTGGAATCTTGTTCACATTTTTTCCCTTTAGATTAAAAAAAGTATCTTCCTGAAAACATAGCAGTCCCTTCTTTTTTTTTTTTTTTCCTATATGGGAAACAAACCTGCAAATCTAGATGTTGTGGGAAGATTCACTGAAGAGTCATAGAGGTTGTTCTGGGCGGGTTCTGGTGCTCGGGGTGTGAATGGAAAGCACACTGGCTGCCTGGGGAGGAGAAGGCAGACAAAGGCCATGGTGGTCATGGCACGAAGAAGGCATTAATAGTAGTCGTTATGAAGGAAAGAAACAGGGGTATCTCTGGGAACCCTGCTTTTTGGGGGTAAATGATGGAACTCACACCTGGCCAGCAGATAGCAGTTCTAAGGAGGTGGAGTTGTGTCTGTGGGAGGGGAGGACAATCCTGTCCCTTGTCCACTTGTGCTGCATTGGCTCTCAGCGAATAAAACGACATGTTAATACTTTGAATGAGAAGTGGAATTTTGCAGAATCTGTAGCTTTGTTATATAATCAGTAGATTACATATATGCAATTTTTCCTATTGAGTAAACCTCAGTCTATTCCAGCGTCTGGAGGACGCATGTAAGTGAGCAGCATCGGGCTGCCCGTGGTGGTATGCTCTGCCTTGACTGAGCTGACACACACTCACAGCGTGACCTCAGTCCTTCTATTAGAAGAGCTTCCCTGTGGGTTTACATTACTGCAAACACAACCGCAACTGAAGGACAGTTACAGTAAAACAATCGGCTGACCCACAAGGACTTTCAAATGCATATTCTTCACTCATTTGTTTATTCATCTAATTATATGTTCAGATTCTGGCCATGTGCCTTTATTTTTCCTGTTCAGCACTTTGCCAGGTTTTAAATAAAAAGAAGCATGGGAAGTAGCCCTTAAAGAGGATTCAGTCTAATGCCTTTGAGACACTATGGGCACTTATAGAATTAGTAGTTAGGAAACATTTTAGTCAGAATGCATTTGTGAGCATGTGTGGAACCAGTTCACAGGTATTTCTGTGTCCCTCTTATAAGAAATAATGCAAAATGTCCTCTGGCATCAAAAGCTTCCAGGACCAAGGGTGCACTACAGGTAGCTTTGAAGTTAATGGTTGATGTGGTCTAATAAATTCTGGATTTTGGTAGAGACATGTTTTAAAAACAGAGAAGTTCTATCAAACATATATCTGTATATTTTAATGCTTTATATCGGTGTAGTGTAAAACTATGCACAAAACAATTTATTTTTACAATTACAAAATAAATGTTGCCTAATTTTACTATTAATACAGTGAATGAGTTTATTGAGGCAAACACTCTTAATGTTAGTCCTGAAAAAACATGAAGAGAGGCACACTTGACTCAGAAAAATATACCAATTGCTAAAGGATGTGTTTTTTAATCTGGATAGGGTCATTATCAAATCCTGAGGCTTTAACTGACTTTGGTGTTTGAAACACCTTAGACCAAATCAGAACCCGACTGTACAATGTATTGTGACATATCTTCTACCAAGAATTTAATATACATGTTAAAAAGAAGTCTTTTTTTTCCCCTGCGACTTAAGTTAAATGTGAGAGCAGCTCACTCTTTCCTCTTGTCTGAGTGTGCGCAGCGCTGCCAGCCCTCTCCTGCTCCGTGTGCTCCATCCGGCCACCCCGGGACGTACTGCTCAGCCGTCACTCGTTGTGAGCCTTTCCTGTGCAGCGCCGTGTGCCATAGACATTCTTGCTTTCAACTAAGGGGTCATTTCAGCTCTGCCTTCATTATTGATCTGAAAACTTGGAACGACTCTTACCGCGATCTCTGGTTTCTCCTTCAGATTGTCATTTTAGATTTGCCTATCCATGTGCTACTTTTGGTCGTGTTAGGTTAACATTTCACCTGGATTTCTCTACCCCTGAGGGGCCTTCCTTTTACGCTTTTCTTACATTTCCCACCTGGTGAGCAGATGCTGGGCAAGTTCTTCCTCTTTGTAGTATAATTTGACATGACCAGTGTGTGAAACATTAGCTGTTCTCAACTGCCTCAAGAATTTTAGGTTTTGTAAGCATGGAAATAATAAAGGATGAGTTAATTAAGTGATATTTAAAATGTAATTATTTTTAAAAAGAGGACATCTGTACTTATAACCTTGAGCTCTGTTTAAAATAGGTTTGAGGAATATGGAAGACCACCACGATTTTTCAGGGTACAGTACAATGGCAATGAAGTATACGAGTCTCTTGAAGTTCTTGGATATAACTCCAAAATAAACCAGCATTTTGTTTCTATATTCTTTTCCCACTACATTATGGTTCTGAATAAATGACTTCTATGAAGTAAAACTGTCAAATTGTGTTCTCTGCTTGCTTACTGTGAGAGATTTCTTGTTGCAATCAAAAGAATTATTCAAGATATATGTCGAAGTCACTGGCTTGAGATGAATTGGCATGAACCGTGATCTGAGGACCAATGTCTTCATGTTACTGCGATGTCACGGAGAAGCTTTTGTGAGTGCCTGCAAGTCAAAAGCTAGAGGCAGAAGAAATCACAAACCCCTCCCTCCTCTGCATGTCAGTGGTCTCCTTGGCAACACATTTTCTCTCTGGCCTTCAAAATTGTTATCGAGTAGAAACAATTTGGTTTGTTTTAGTGATGCCAGTGATTGAAACCAAGGCCAGTATGTAATTATTTTTCTCCATAGTTGGAAAAAAGCTCTTCCATGAATGTAAGTTAGTCAATTGATCATTTCACTCGTACTTGATGCCTTGTATAGCTTCTCTGACTGATTCTGAAGTCCTATCAGATGGGTTTGAAAATGCCTTGGAAACCCAAGTGACTTCCAGGAAAAGGACAATTCGAGATTCATTGTAAGAGCCAGTTCTAAAAACAATAAATCAAGAATTAAGTATGGGCCATTTTCTGCTTCGTTTTCTGTTCGATGGAAGCAGCTGTGCCCTTGTTAGTTATGCCTAGGAAAATGGAATAGTGCGGCACCGCAATTATTTTGCATTTTTTAAAAGAATCGTAGTTTGCTGAGAGTCCATAAATATTAAACTTGAAATTACTGATTAAAAAAGGTACTATATCAACCAAAGATTTTCCTGGAAGGTTGAAGGTAAAAGGAGGAAATGTATTCGATTAGATGATCATTTATGCAACCCCCGCAAACTCTGAGTATAAATGCGGTGACATGAGTGTTTCCATAGCCTCTGGATCCACCTGGTAATGCAGCATCCTTGGCATCACCTAAAATCTTTCATACAATTACTGCTGAGACTCTCTGGAGATACCACACATGAGACCATGAATGTGTTGTGTACCATGTTGTGCTTTCACGTTTCCAAATTCCCATTTCTCTCCACACCCCATGAGAGCATCTCACAACTACTGCATCTGGTAGTGCCTGCCCTGAGAATGCTGATGTCTGTAATGTGGATCCCAAGAAGAAAGAGGCACTTGATGTGAACTCCGAAAAGAAATTTATCTGTTGAGATGGACTCCCCCGGTCAACCGAGGGCCTGCATGTTATAAAAAAATCAGAGTCTAGTGACCATTTGTTGATAGAGTCTCCTCGCATAATCTGCGTACCAGGAAGAGCCTCAGACTAAACTCCCGGCTTCCTGTACCATGCCCCATTGGTTTATGCTGCCTGGGTCAACACTTGCAGGGAAACCCTAGTTTTGTCTTTCTACCAATACCTGTTCTGTCTAATCAGAACAGCACAACTTGAATACCCCATTTACATAAAATCAACCTAATTGACAACCTGGCTGGTAACTTTTGCTATAAAGAATGGCATCCCCTTTGTTTTGGTGGAACAGAATTTATGTTGCTACCTGAATCTCTGTCTCCTGGGCTGCAGCTCCTTTTTACCTAAATAAATGCTTTATGTTCTTCAACACAGTTTAAATTAAATTTGATTTATGGTAACAAGCGTTCTAGTTCTTGATGTGCCAAGTAACCCTGAGTGTATTAGGGTCTTCCATGCACTGAGGCATGAGGCCTTGTCATGGCTCCCACATCTCACAGAATCCATATGTAAACAGCTACTTCAGATTCTATCTACAAACTCTCTAGCATAGACTTAGGCATAATTCCATGAAGACCAGTAAAATTTTAAATGTGATAGCATGCTTCAACTTTTTAATCATTTCCCTCCAGTCACTCATAGGCAACGGCCTTCGATTCCAGTTCCAGCTCTTGGGTTTTCTAAGAAATTCCTTTATTCTTAAAATAAACCGTTACGAAAGTTGAATAATGTAAGTCAATGGTCCTGAAGGTGTAGTCCATGGGCCTCTGGGGGTCCCTGAGGACTCTCAGGGGATCCATGAGCTCAAAACCAATTTTAAATACTAAAGGCATCTTTTATTTACAGAACTCCTGAATCTTTAGAAATGTTGGTAATGAAGAACAAGAAAGTTCCTTGGAGAGGAAAACAATGAAAGGACTTGGGTATGCAACAAGAAGACAAAAAGATAATAATGTTCAAATGATTTTGAGAGGCTACTCCCACATGCCTGCCCTATTTTAGTCACTCTGAGTACATGTGGGGTGAAGGAGGGAGTAGAGATGAAGAAAATATGGGTTTATTTTTCCAAAGGACATTCCACCTAGTTGAAGGAGATGTGCATATTGAAATGATAACAAATCAACCACATGTATTATAATTATCTGCCAAAAAATGGAATAGACTACAAGGGCAATGGAAATCAGGGGTGAAGAAAACGAAAGTGATTCTGAGTAGTTAGAGAAAGTATAAAGGAAGACCTAGAAGAGATTTTGATATGGCAATGACTGGTGTGGAGCGAGGGGGAAATGTTTCAGTTAGAGGTGTATGTGCATGTGTGCTTGCGTGTCTACTGTTGGTGATGTAAAGAATAAAGGATTTAAGTAAGGAATAGCCTTAGAAATTAAGCATAAGTATTTGACATTTGTTTCCTGGACATCAGAGAGCTATGGAAGTTTTGTGAGTAAGGGGCCAATGTGAGGCTGGCAGTGTTTTCATCAAGTTGCAAAATTCAGGGTAAACTGGGAGAAGGAGAGTAGAGAGCAGGAAGTAGGAGCCATTGCGACAATCCAGATGGGAGGTAATACGGGTCTAGACACGGGTTCTGGCAGTGCAGTAGGAAAAAAAGAGCAGAATGAAATAGGAATACCTGGAAGTTAGCAATAAGGTGACTTGTGAAGAAAAAATAAGAGGCAGCTATCATTTCACCAAAAGATTATAGGGACTGAGGTGAAAAAATAGTTTTTGATGAGGAACGATGAACATGGTATAGAAATAGAGGAATGGCTTTTAAACTGTTTTCTGAATTATTATAGTTTCTTAGAAGTGTACATGAAAGTCATAAAATATAATTAAAAAATTAACTATTAACAGATTTTCATGTAAAACAACACACTCACTTAAATACATAATATAGAAACTTGAACTCACTGAGGCCACTGGTAGCATTAACCTGAGTCGCCATACAAACTCATCCTTTGTGCAAGTCCAGAATAAAGCTGCATGGTCCCTCTGTGAGTTCAAGTTTAGAATTTTAGGAAAAGTATTGCTGAGAGATTGTTGTTTTTCAATGGTCTCCTTTTGAATTTAGGTCTGCGAAAATGAGTGCACTGTAGATCTATACCAGCAATTTTCAACCTTTTTCATCTCGTGGCACACATAAACTAATTACTAAAATTCTACAGCACACCAAAAATATATTTTTTGCTGATCTGACAAAAAAAGAGGTATAATTTTGATTTATTCATACCAGATGGCTATTGTTGTGCTAGATGTTGTCATTTTTTAAATTTGATAATCTAAGGGAAAAAAGGTCAGTGCCCCTGACTAATTGGGTATGACATGTTCAAAATTTTATGTTGGCACATGGGTGGAAAATTGCTGTTCTATACTATGCATGCAAACCCAACCTACAGAAATATAATTCAACCATTATCCATAACTCTTAAGGTATATATGTATATATGTAACAAAACAGAGCAGTTGTCACATTTAAGGGTTTCATAATAAGTATCTACTATTCTGTTAGCTTTAATCTGTTAAAATATTGGGTTTCTATTGAGGACATAATGAAGAAAGAAATCTATGTTTAGAAAAATTTGAGCCCTGGCTGGTGTGGTTCAGTGGATTGAGTGCCAGACTGTGAAGCAAAGGTTTGCTGGTTCGATTCCCAGTCAGGGCACAGGCCTGGGTTGCAAGCCAGGTCCCTACTAAGGGGTGTGTGGGAGGAAACCACACACTGATGTTTCTCTGCCTCTCTTTCTCCCTCCCTTCCCCTCTCTCTAAAAATAAATAAATAAAATCTTTTTTTAAAAAAAGAAAAATCTGAAAGCTACTGGTTTAGAACACATTAATTTTGAAATTTTGGTGGAGCACAGATGAAATAACATAGAAAACTGGAATATGGGATTAAATAATTTGGTTGATAATTTTGAAACTGGTGGTAGATGTGAAAATAACTCAGATAGTTGAAACTATGAAAGCGAATGAGGTCTCCTAGTGCAAAGAGTGTTTTAGGGGATTTCCAAGGTTCTGGAGTGTGAGAAAGAGCAGGAGCTAAAGCTAAAAAAGAGGGGAAATCAGGTAGACCAGTTCTTAAACACATTAGATTACAGGGCCTTACTCTGAGAAACCAACCAAAACAGTCTCAATCACAAGAGAAGACTCTAAGAAAATTATCTAGACAAGAATTAAATTCCATCAAAGCTGGTGAAGAAGAAACCTAAAATGTCTGATAGAAGTGGAAACCTGCCCAAAGAGAAGTAAATGTATCACATTGCTTCTATGATAAAATGCGAGTCCTAAAGAAAGCATATAGCATCTTTTACAATTGGGAGGGGGGGAGAGGGAGAGAGAGAACGAGAGAGATAGAGATCCCATTAACTATTAGAGGTTCAAATGAATCCTCATGACATAGGTCAAGCATGTATAGTGTCCAGTTTGTAGAGAGATAAGGAATGATTAATAGAGTGATATTCTGCTGTATAACAAGTTAAAAACAACAGAAATGAGGGAAAGGAAACTGGCATATATGACTGGACAAAACTAAAGAGAATAAATGAAAGAAAATCAAAGGGTAGTAGAGCATCCTGTTGTCATTTTTTAAAATTTGACAATCTAAGGGAAATTTATAATAACAACAGTTCCTTCTGTAGAGCATAATGGAAACAAAAAGGTAAACCAAGGGAGAAGTGAGCATGGATGTTCAGGTCTCATAGGGAGATGTGTAGAAGGGAAGAGGAATTTCAATAGATGAGTCTGTTTTCATTTGCCATGCTGTAGAAATTACTTTTATTTCTTCCCCTGATGTTGGGAACACTTATGCTTCATTAAGGATCCCAGGCAGCTCTTGTGAGAATTTATATTTTTTCACTCTCAATTTTTCTTTCTGATTGAAGGAAGTATTTTATCTTCTACCTTAGTAAACTGTGTAGAAAACTTGCTATCAAATTCTGGTCTCTTTTCTGTAAAAGGCAAAGAAGTGATTGCGTTGGGCTTTGGACAAAATAAAAGCTTCTCTCTCTGTGTATTTAATTTTAGAAACTTGTTGCTTTATCCATATTGCATAAAAAGTAGTTTGCTTTGTACATAGAGATTCTGTTTAAACACACATAATATTTATGTACAAAGACAGAAAGAAAGGGCACAGTTGCATGGAGTGTGTGTGTCTTGGTGTGTTTATATGTGTATAAGTATATAATCAGGGTGGGTCTCTGTGATGATAAGAGTAAGTTCTTCCAGTGAAGCTAAATGTGAACCTCCCTGAGGATGGCGCAGTTCACAGTAGCACACATGCATATAAACTGTCTCCAGTTAAGTCTTATGTAAACCAACCTTTGACTTTGAGACATTCCAATCTAGAAAATAAATGCAAAGCATTTTCTCCTAAAGAATGTACACAAAAATAATCTCATCTTGGAGCTCAAAATATTGAGTCAGAATGAAGAATATTTCTTTCGAGGATATAACGTGAATCCGAAACACACTCCAAAAACCCCAGTAGATTCCTGCTCTCCTGAGCTCACATGCAGGGTCAGTGTAACCCCAACTGCTAGAACTTTCTGACTTTAGGCCAAAGAGATTTACCTAGTGCTGTGATCTGGAACTCAACACACTTGGAGCTAAGTCTGCTGCTCACTTAGTGTGCTAGGTCTGATAACATTTCTGGGTCTGAACCTCGCAGAACCTTTAAGACCCTGTTTTGTCATTTTCAGGCCCGTGCAAAGACCAGAGTTCTTGCCTTGCACCCCAGCCTGGTGGCTGGGTCCCCTGCTTCCTGCTGCCACTCCTCCTGCCAGCAGGTCCCACATTAGCTCTTGTCGCTCTGTTCTTTTCACTGGGAAGGCTTGCTGCTGTGTCTTTTTGGGCCCTGCTGACTGCCTGCCTGGCCTGAAGCCTCTGTGGATCACCCTAGCCCACCGTAGCCATGGTTTTGGAGCTGCAGGCCCAGGGCCCAGGGCCTGCCTCCCACTCGGTTATGCGATGCGTTTCTCCGGGCTGCTTCCCTGTCCAGCACTGTGTTTTCGGTTGACCCAGTATCTCCTAATGTTGATGGGAATTAGAACAGAAACAAAGCAGTATTCATTTTTTGATTTTACATTTAATTCTACAGATTTATAGTTCAGGATAATTAGAATAGGGCTAGCCTAATTTTAATATCATATTAGCTAAGGACAAAAATCTGCTAAATAAAAGGCAAAGACATTAGACAGAATATTTAAATTTTGCCAGAGAATCAAATTTCCAAGCACATTCAGGCTCTTTTCACCTATCTATGTAAAATATGTATTATAGGTATTCCTTGGGAATTTCATGTCCTCGGCAAAGCACTTCCTCTAGGGATACTTTTTGTATAAATTCCACTTCATAGATTAATGAGATTGTATGTCTTTTAAAATTGTTTACACCTTAGATATATTTTTTGGTGCTCTTCAAATAGCCCACTGTTTCCTTTATCTTCACTTAGTTAAACTTAGCAAGAGTTTGAAATAGTTCAAAACTGTTAATCATGCTAATGGTTATACATTTGTGAGTTTATAGAAGCACATGTAATAGAAAATCCATAGGAATTAAAACCTCGATTTGATATGACTGCCAAAGGTAAATTTTTTGTGTGTCATTGAAAACTTGCAATACTTGGGCAGTGTTAAAACAGTTTGACCTAACCGTGCGGGGTTCAGAGCACGGCCATCTTAAAATTCAGCTCTTTCCTTTATATTCTTTCTGGACATTACTTCCCTGTTTTTGAGACTTTGCATTAAGAAGGGCCGTCGGGAAGTAAAGGATCCCAAGGAACTGGAAGGTGTGTGAACGAGGCAACCTCTGAATCCCTGATCTCATTTATACGTCACAGTACCCCCCTGTGTTTTACAGGTGAGGACCCTTCCATGCCATAGGCACCAAGTCTGGTGAAGGGCCCAGGACTAGTGGGAGGAAGAAAACTGGGGCATGCAGAATGAGCAAATCTTGAACTCATACCACAGGACAGGTGCTCTACAGGTAGAACTGTTTATTGGGTTGGCTACTCAATACTATCCTGTATAAGAGAGTATTTGCTTTCTAACTGTTCTCGCCACTGCCTTTCAAACTAGCTCTGTTGGTTTTCTCACCTCTGCAAGGTAACCCTGCTTAAAAACCAGAGTTTTGGGGTCACTCAGATGTCATTTTCAAGTATTGAACTGCTAATGGATATTGAGGCTTTAATCTGTCATCGGATTCAAATCTTCCCCCCTCCTTACTCTTAGAACTTCCAGATTTTTCTCCTTTACCCACTGAGGTCTCTGCCAGGGCTGATGTGGAAGTACCTTGCTGCCTGCCACCCCGAATATGTAGGAAATAATATTAACCAAAACACAAGCTAAAGTTGTTATATGACAGAATTTTGGGTAACTAAATGTGTGTCTTGAAAATGAAAATACTGAAAGGAAATATACTGAAACGGTGGTGGTAAAAGCACCTTCGGTGTTGGGATTGCAGATAACGTTTTCTCTTTCTGAATACTTTTCTATTTTTTATAATAAATATATGTTTTTTTCATATTAGTAAAAGACTATACTCCAAAGAAAATTATAAGTGTTCCTCCTAAAAATAAATTCACTACATTTAATTCCTCCCCAAAACCTAGTCGCAAGTCATGAATCTCGTTTCCAAAACTGCCGCTCGCGATCACTAGGCCTCTGATTCCACGCGACCCGACGTTAAGCAAGTTAACACTGAATGAATAAAATTAAGAATTTTAAATGCCCTTTCCTCTGGTTTCATTGTGATCAGAGCTTAATTTGCTAAGGAAACAAGTAATAAGAATAAAAAAGAAAAAGAGTATAATAGGTCCCACTTGCAAATAAAAACCCATGTATTTATCAAGTTGTTATTCACTGTGATTATTTCAAAAGAAAAATTTTTTACCTTTTTTTATTTCCCTATTTTTCTATCAATAAACTTATTTTCTTTTCACCTAATTCTAAAAGGCTGTTTTCTTCAAAGGATGAGTTTGTTATGCTTTTGCACATGAAAACATTATCTCTCTGGTGCCCAGGCATAGAACCTGAAAGTTATGAGGGAGGCTGTTTCTCTGGAGGTGAACCATTGTTAACATGGTACTCTAAAGATATATGAGATTTTGTTTTCTCAAACAGAATATGAATTAGTTTCTTTGAAAATCAGGCTATCTGAAAATAAACCAGAATGCATATTTGGTGCCCTGATCTCAGATAGGTCTGGTTATATTGGTGATTTTTCATGAAAGTAAATGAAAGTGCATAGTGTATGTGCATAACACACACATATAATGTAACGCTGTGACTAAAGTCTAGTAGCATTGTCACAGGGATTTTGGTTGCAATTCAAGGGGTCAGAAAGTTCCTTTGTAAAGGCTACTACTTTGAGATTATAATCTATGTACTTAATGCACTTCATTTTCTAATTCCCGTACTCCTGCTCTTTCGGGACACTCTTATCTTTAAACATATTATTTTCTGGAGCTGGAGGGAGGGAGTGAATGGGGTAAGCGTGCACTTTGGGGTCATACAGATGTGGGTTCTAACCATTTGTTATAACTTATCAATTAAATTGTGCTCTTTGAGCCTCCATTTCTTCACCCTGAACATAGATCAGCAACAGTGATTACCTCATGGGAATCTGAGACAATTCTTGTGAAGGACTTGGTAAATACTCAAAAAGCATTTAGCCCTTCTCTTTCTCATCCCATCTTAGTCCATTTGTGCTCTCATAACAAAAATACCATAGACTGAGTGGCTTGTAAACAACAGAAATTTATTTCTCACAGTTTTGGAGGCTGGGAAGTCTAAGATCAAGGTGCTGGCACATTCGGTGTCTGACTGTCCAATAAAAGCCAGCTTGATACTTCATAGACCTTACTCACATGGCAGAGGGGATGAGGGAGTGCTTCAGAGTGGCTTTTATGAAGGTACTGATCCCATTTATGGGGCCTCCGCCATCATGACCTGACCACCTCCCAAAGGCCTCATTTCCAAATGCCATCAGTTTCAGTGTTAAGATTTAACATATGAATTTTGGGGGCACACAAACACTCTGCCTACAGAACATTTCTCCAACTCTTGTATTTTAATAAACACAGAGGCTTTTGATAATACAGGGTAAGAGCATTGTCTCAGGTGCTCAGAGATGACGGGGTGGTGTGGAAGAGCGGGACCAGTTCTTGCCCAGCGTTGACAGGAAGGTTTGGGGACTACCTGGCCCTTCGCACGAGGGCTTCTCACCTTCACCCTCCTGCTTTTTAACTGTAGAGATGGGAACATTCACACACTGGGTCAGCTTTTTGCCCAGGGTCAGGGTCAACAATAGAGACTCTTCCAGACTGGTCCATTTTTCCACCATAATTTATTAGGCATCTTCCTTCAATTTTATTTTTATTTAACAAATCCCCTTCCTTTAAGTTTGCTCAGCCTCTCCTGTTTAATTTCTTTCATCTTCTTTCACACATGTTTTCTTTCAGAGTAACTTAATTCAAAAACATAATTACAAAAAAATAGACATTTTAGCTAAATAAGAAACAGGATCCATTTAATGTTCCTTGCATCCCACTACGCACTGACTTTAATAAAAATTAAAAACATTGCAACCTTAGCACAATAAAAGTTACTACCTATGAGGTCTGGGGCGAAAGTTGCAAGTCACTTACCTGGTCCTTAACACTACCTAGAACTCAAGCTTTCCTTAATTTTACTCCAAACAATTTCTCCAGGGGTGATGGATATAGCAGTGGGAAAACGGTAGTCTTTTAAGCTGCCTGATGAATAATCTGAATAAAGATATTGTGAAAAACTTCTTAGGTTCCTCACAAGAAAAAGGCAACGTTCATCACAAAGTATGTCAACATGAAGATGATTATCCAAGGGGAAAATTACAAATACTAATATTGCTGTGACAGATTTGTAAGTATTTTTGGTACTGCAACATACCATATGTTCCCATGGATACCTTTTGCTCATCTGAAAAAAACAGTGTTAATAGTGTACTTTTCATACTGTTGTAATTATCTAATGCTAAATGTTAAATTACAGATATTTAAGTGATCTAAACTTCAGGAGTTGGAAGCAGCCTCAAAATTCAACTAAACCCTAATTATTTACTTCACTAATTACCTAAATAACATGTATTCTTTACAAATGAAATCACTAATTGGGGAAAATGAGTGTTAACAATTTTGTTTTGATTTAGTCATATTTTTGCATGGAAGTAGGTTTGTGGTTTTAAACAATATGGAAAATGAGCAAATGAAAAGATCATTTCATTTTTAAAAGCATGTGACTGCAAAATGCTCCAGTCAGCATGGACATATACGTGATTCTCAGGCCGCATTTGGTTCCCGTCTCAACCTTAACTGTAGTTTGTTCGGAGGGCAATCAAATGCATCTCTTGTTTTCTTGCCTTTTTTATTTATTGCATCTTCATTTCGTTTTTCATGATATTGGAAGGCAAGAAAGGAGAGGGACTCAAATGATTTTTTTAAAGCACTCCTGGCTCAAGTTGAGTGCAGGAAGACATTGAAAACAAAGATTAGAACAAGTGTAAAAAGATGGTGGATGGAGTGAGCTAAGAAGGAGATGCTCGATTGTACCTACCCATAGGCTATTGAAGGAAGGCAGGAATTGTGTCAGGAGTGAAGCTTTCAGAAGGCAGAGGATGTAATCCAGGTACACGCAGGGGAAAGAAAAATGAGATGGAACAGTTAGGGACTGAATTGTGTCTTCCTCTCCACCTCCCTGCAATTGATGTGTTGAAATCCTAACGCTTAGTGCCTCAGATCAGGGTTGTATTTGGAGATAGGGTCTTTAAAGAGGTCATTAAAGTTAAATGAGTTTACTGGGATGGGCCCTAATCCAATCAATGGTGTCTTTTTCAAGCAGAAGAGATTCAGACCCAGACACGGAGGAATGACCATATGAAGATGAGTAGAAGACAGCCACCTATGAGCCAAGGAGAACAGTCTCCTAAGAAACCAATTCTGCTAACACCTTGATCCTGGACTTTTAGCATCCAGGACTCTGGGGTAATAAACTTCTGTTGTTTAAGCCCCCAGGCTGTGGTGTTTTGCTATATCATCCCTAGCAAACTAATACAGGGGCCAATTAGGTTAGCGAATTGTTACATATTCTGTGATAGTAACCCCTTCCATAACCCTCACCCTAAAGCTGACTCTCTGAATTTTAGCAAGTTTGCTAAAGTCATGAAATGTTTGGAAGCTGGTGGAGCAGAGGAATGAAAGTGAACCTAGCATGAGAGATGAAATTACATGTATTATTACTCAGAATCACAGGACAATTGCAAAAAATTCTCAAGGTGGACATTTCAGCCTTTGAGGAGATAAACTGAGACTATGTTTCAATCAGAAAGTCAAATGAGAAAGTCTGCTGAACTCTTTGTGAAACCATAGGCTTGAGATCAGTATTTAAATTATGCTTCATTGATAAGCAAATTCTTAAGGATTGGAGTCTTACACACAGGATTTGCCTGAAGAATAGTGCTCTTTTCAAGGAACAGCTTATATTAACCTGAACTGAAGTACAACTTTTGGAGCCGTGAGAGAGAAGACAGGTTCCTAACCAGCCAGATCCAGGAAGTGGACCTTTGACATCAAAGGTAGCTTTGAGTTGTCAGGGCCTGGTGTTCTCAACCTCATTGGAAGTGGGGCTTTTGCGCTTGGTATTTGAAAGTCAGATGTCTGAATAAAGCATTATTTCTTAAACTTCAGAACAGAATCATGTAAACACTTATTTTTATTAACCTTAGTTATTGGCTTAAAATAATATTTTCTTGCCTGTCATCAACATTACAAGGTGAGGCATCAGAAGAACCAGCCCTTCATACCTTGCCTTTCGGTAATGAATGAACAGAGTGGATCTTCAACAACAAAATATCCATCCTGTAGTCCCTAGGCTAGCTCTGTCTGAAAGACACTAAAACTGTGTTTGTGGTCTAAATGGTTGTAGGGAGCACAGTCTGCACAAAGAAATTCATCTGACCTGGCAAGAAGCTTGGGGAAAGCATACTGTTCCAGTTGGAACGTTTAGGTACAACTCACTTATGAGGCACCAAATAAATTTGCTCTGCCATTTTTCCAACTTGATATACACCAAAGAGCCTTCCATAGGACTCTCTGATGAACCAAATAAATTGGTAGACAGCAGCTCCTTTTAGAGAGTCAAAGTGACTATGCTTGTGGGAAACTTGTGCTGTTCTGCTATTAAACTGAGACCTGCTGAGTTTGCAAATCAGTTCGTGGATTCAGAGTATAATCTTAGGAATCCTTCTAGAATGAAGATAATCTGATGTTAGGCCTCCTGGACAGTCCCAGATCAGTAGATGAGATCTAAATTCCTCACAGATTGACTTGAATTGGCGAGGTATATATATTTTATTCATAATTTAGCTATTTTATGAGATTCTGATATACAGTATTATTATTATTAGAAGTATGAATATGTAAATAATTCCCTAATATCTCTGAGCTTCAGTTCCTCCGTCTCCAAAATTCTACATTATGGGGCTGTTTGATGACTAAATTAGATAATATGTGGATGGCTCAATTAGTTGCCTTGATAAATCCGTAAATGTTACTGATATGGGTCATGATGATGATGATGATGATGGGGTTAACGCCAAATTCTAGAAATGATTATTATTTTGAACAATTTTGTTGTTCAAGTAATAGAAAAAAGTCCTAAGAAAATGAAAATGATTAATTAAATGTATGATCTGGGCAAAAAAAGATGTTTGAAAATTATATATATATTTCTGTGGAGAAACTCACACCACGACTCATTATTGTCCTCTCATCTTTCTTCAGTGTGACCTAGAGTGTACCACTGTCATACTTGTCACTTGTTTAAGCCTATGCATTCAAGGTATTATAAGGCTACCCCAGAAACATTTATTATTCATTCATTTATTCTTTTATGCTTTCATTCAATGGTTATGATTATGTATTAAGAATTATGCTTTATATTGGAGATTCTGAAATGAAGAGCTCATAGTCTACCCCTAGTGCTTTCAGTTTCTAAACAGAGAGAAAAAAAACACCCTCATCATTCACTGTGTTGAGTGTAGCACTGGTTTAGACTTTGCCATTTAAAACACACATTTTAATCCATTTGAGAGCACACTAAGTAATGTGCCATCTTCAGTGAAGATTGTGAACTTTTAATATGCAAAATACACATTTCAAAGAGCAAAATTTCATAATTTTCTGAGCTTCCTAATTTTTTTTGAAGTAGTTAATTTTAATTCAGATGCAGTTTTCTTTTTTCCCCTCCTGACTCTGGTGTACCTCAGATAAGAAATGAATTTCTAGTAGACCCTTGTTAAGTTTAAACAAAAAAACTTAGCAATTAGAAAAAAAATCATATATGCTATTATGAAAATGTCCTGAAGTTAGAAATAATAATTTATTAATAATTAAACTTTGCAAGGAGACAATGAGACAAAGCCACACAAATTATAAAGTAACTCTTTGGCTTTTTAGATATACCATAATACTTGGGTATCAAGATGACAATATCTGATAGGCAGGCTGAGATGTTGGTAACACTGATTATAAATTTTAAAATATGTGTTAGAATTAAGTCATTCCAAGAAGTTTATTGAAACTGTTAACTTTTACTTCCATAATGTTGAAAAGTAATGAAGGTAAAAATTCTGAGGCCACCTGGTCCTTAAAATTTATATTGACTCTAGCCATGTCCTCCACCATCTTCTCTTTTACCTCAGTCTTTGGATTATATTTTGTTACTATTAGTTACTTTTGCCTGTAATTGTTTCATTGCTGACTATAGCAAAAGAACACATTCATAATTTTAAAAAAACATCTCAAATCCCATTCGTATGTGAAACTTTCTCTAGTTCCCCAGTGTAGACAGAGTTAATCACTTCCTTTCAATTCTTCTCTACCACCCAAATTCATTCCCTATTCTGAAACTAGTATTTGTTCTATAAGTATTGGTTTAGGTGCCTGTTTCCCCCCATTGAACCAAACTCCTTGAAGATGGATTATTCATCTTTGCACTTCCAGAACCTGGAACAGTGTCAGACCCATGGTAGTTGGCCCAAGCCAAAATAATGATCGCATTCAAATATTCTGCACCCCCCAAATACATATAAAGATATTAAATGTTGTTTTTACCCTATTTTTCTATGGTCCTGAGCTGTCTATTTCATCCAGGAGAAGCAATCTAATTTCTAATGGAGACATAAAGAGCACTGACACTAAAGTCACTAGATACACTGAGCTGTCACTAGGTATACCAGGTTGTCAACTGTGGTGCCAGGTTTAATAGGTTTAAACTGTAGTGTTAAGTTGACTTCCTAAACTCTGCCTGGGAAAGCTGTACAAATCTGAGACTACTGCTTCTCTTAGCTCACGCTGCTTACAGAACCGCAAAAACTAGATCGGATTTTAGTCCCCTGCATGGAACTGAGTATAGCTAGGGCATAGTGCTTGTTTCCTAATTTATTTTTTTTGCTGCATAAACTGGGGACTTGTAGCTGACAACATTTGGTGTGGGGGTTAAATAGTCCCTAATTCCTGGATTAATAATTAATTAATATTATTACACTCCCTTACTGCTTGCCAAGGTCTGTATTAGATGCTGGATGATACTGAATAAATCTTCTTTTTCTGCCTTTCCTTTATGTTTTCACCCTTTTATTTTTGGCAGGTTCTTCCACATTCCTCTGGTGTCTTGCCTCAGCTCAATTTTTTCTCTTGAGCTGGCTATAACGAAATAATAATTTCAATTTATATTCATTTTTGTTCAATAAAAATTAAGATGTGATCAAAGTAACATACTGGGAAGTCACTGTTTTCCTTAGAATTTTGAAAATACACATATTACTTTGGCATGTTAGGTTCTTGTGTTTAATTATTTGGTAATTAGTTCATTCACAAGCCAGTTTCTCTTTGCAGGAGGAGACTGTTTGCGATGCTCTCTCATGCCATTCCTTCCAAATTTTATCACCAAACTCATTACCGAGCGTAGCTCAATAGGGGTTTCTCAATACATACTTGGATGGACATTTTCAAAATTGATTCTCATTGTCTGAGTATAGGTAAAAGTAGTGGGGTGTAGGTTAACGTTTTATAAATGTCCTGAAAGGAATTTCCGTGGAGGCAGGGACGGCTGAATCAGGCTTTGGCACATTTGACATCGGAACTAAATCTTGAAAGTTAATCAAAGCTTGATAGCCCAAGGTTGCCAGGAGAGTCTCACTGAAAAGGAGGGAAGATACTGTATCTGGAGGCTTGGGAGGAGAAAACCTATGAAATCAGAGGCGTTTAGCATTCTAAGTTGCCATAAGAATAACTAATAAAGTATCTCAACAAGGTCACCCGTTGGAATAAACACTGCTCTATCCAGGATGCGGTGATGATAGGATTTGGGATGTTTGGGACTGAAGATAGCCTGGGTAGGGATCTGCTTCCTGAGCTGTGAGTCTGTGTGACGTGGTGCACAGAAGGTGTGGTTTGTGGCCAGTTAAACTGAGTATTTTCAAAACACACTGACTTTAGACTGTGTTATAAAATCTGTGTGTGTGTGTGTGTGTGTCTCTCACTCCCCCCCACTCTTTCTGTCTCTGTCTCTGTCTCTGTCTCTGTCTCAGGATCTGTGCTCTGAAAACTTGTGGCTTGAATTTGGTCTTACTCTAATAGCTAGTCAATTTTCCCGTTCTCTTCCATTTGCTGTCTTCTCATAGTTTATGACAGATTTTTACCAAAAAAGCAACTACAGTTTGTTATCCTGTATCTATACCCTTTGCTAGCACTTTCCCATACTGGGTCTGGGTTTGCCCCTGTGACTCGACTTACTACTAATGGAATGTTAGCAAATTTAAAGGAAGCATATGTTGAAAGTGCTTGCACATTGGGGCTTTAGTGAATTTCTTTAAATTGTTGGTCTGAGTGACTATGTTTGGGGTGATTTTTTTTTTTCTAGCAAAACTAACTGATAGACAAGGTGATACCTAGACTTGGGGTGTTTCCATAACAACTAAATGAAACAAAACATCTAACAGTAGTTTTGGAACCATTCAGTGGGCAGAAGTTATAAGACATTTTGTGAAGCCTGAAAATTGGCAAGCCAACTGTTACTGGAGGATGGAAAGATCATGACATGTGTTATGTAATTTTATGAGACAATTTGTAAAATTATCGCCAGCAGTAATTTGGAAGATAAAAAATGTAGACGTTGACAAAATAGTTTGCAGAAAAACTGTTTAAAATATAATTTTCTTCTTTCATTTTTTATGATATGTTATAGGAAAATAGAGATTAGCTAAAAGAGAACTGATCAGTTTGAAAAAAGAATTTATATAGACTATAGAGGAGACTGGATATCCTGGATTAACTGTTTCTCACTTGCAGTCTCTCCAACCAGTATGAGTCTCAAAATAAACTAAAACCTGAAGGTGTTTTTAAAATTTAGGCACTTCCAACAAAACATGATGGACTCTGTGTCCAGATCAAATTAAGGGTTTGGCTGTAAGATCCTTTCTTAGGACTTAGGAAAAAGTTAACGTGATGTCTAGCGGACTGTCTCAGCTTGACAAAAGGGCTTCGAAGACTAAAGAGCATTGCCTCAAAGCAGCTTAACAAGCTGCCCAAAGTAGCCTTGAAAATAATTGCAGGCATGACCTTCGGTAAAGGATGGATAGAAAGCTCACATATTGTTGAAGGGAGTTGTATCAGCGAAAGGACTGCTAACTGAGCCACTTCAAATGAAAAGGAGGTCTCTGGACTCCCAAATTTCTACTGGAAGCAGACTTACAAAGCTACTTAGCTACACACTTGGGCCATTATTATTATTATTATTATTATTATTATTATTTTAATTGGAAAAAGAAGGCTGTCTTAGGGGGCGGAGCCGAAAGCCCAGAGGGCAGAACTAAGAATCATGGAGAAGAGTGTGCTTGCAAAAATGGCTGCTGAAATTTCTGTTCTACTCTCTGTGCCTCTTGGCAGTGTCTTCCCAAACAGTCTTGCGCTTTGTCATGTGACTGGTTTGCAAGGTTGTCCAACCTGTGGCCTGCAGTCTGCATGCGGCTCAGGACGGCTATGAATGCAGTCCAACACAAAATCGTAAATTTACTTAAAACATTATGAGATTTTTGTGTGTGTGATTATGTGTCACAATGTATTTAATGTGTGGCCCAAGACAACTCTTCTTCCAGTGTGGCCCAGGGGTCCAAAAGGTTGGACACTGCTGCCTAGTGCATAGCACATTAGCCAACTTCACTTGTGTGTTGGAGCTTATCTTTTTTCTGATCCTGGATTTCTGCTTCCTCTAAGTAAGGGAGTTGTGATGCCCATGGCACCCGGGGAGAACAAGGGAGTCTTTAGCCCAATCTGGGTTCTTGTCATGGAACAAGATGGAACTCAAGAATGGGACAAAGATTTAACAAAACAGTAATTTACTAAGCTGACAGGACACCCTCAAGGAGTGAGAGCCGGTTACCTCAGAGAAGGAAACTCCTAATAGGGTCTGGGTGGGAGGTTTTTATTAAATGTGGGTGGGGTGGGATGGTGGAGGGTGCTGGAGAGGGAAGTGATAAGGTGGTCTTGACTTCTGATGTCAGTGGGGTGACTACCCACATGGCCAGTCCTTGTCTTTCCTTGTAGTGATTTCTTTTTGGTCCTCTCAATTTCAGGTAACTTGGGAGGTGGAAGCAGGAGAACACCTGCTTCATTCAGTGAAGGTCAGGTCTGCACTGTTCCAGCCAAGATGAAAAAAGGGAGGGTCTCAAGGCTTTGTTCCCTGCTCTAACTTTCCTGCCTCAGCTGTGGCCAGCCTGGTTGATGAAGGAAGCTTGCCCCAGCCTCCCCTCTCACTCTCTAATCCCAGGCCAACCAGTAGGCCTCCTGGAGTATTGAGTCACAAAGTCAGCCACCTTCCTAACTAAATACACAGGAGATACTTCCGACGAGGTTAGCTAGAGCCAACCAGGCGATCTGCAGCACCGTGAGCTAGTAAACAATTATTGCTTGGACCACTAAGGTTTGGGGCGACTTGTTATACAGAATAAAATAAGTGATAATGCACCTCATCAAAAAGCATTTATTATATTTCAATCGTCTGCTTAGAGGTCTGTTTCTACTACTATACTATTGTTGCCATGATGTAATTAATCATTTCATAATCACCTATTTATCCTGGTACCTGGTATAGTGTCTCAAAGATGATTAGAAAGGGAAATGCAATTACCCTCAAAAAATATAAAACTGATTATGTCCCTCCCCTATTGAAATTCTAAGCTCTTGGCACACATATAGGCAGTATTCAATAAATATTGTTTAAATGCAAGTTAGGCTTTTAACATGCTTTTTTGTTGACAGCTCCATAATTCTTCTTCATCTCTATCTTTCCCAGCTCTAACTTACTCAATTCGTGTATTAATTCATGAGAAGTTTATTAACACCTCTATATGTCTGGCATTTGATGTGCTAGCATTCCAACCAGGAAAACAGGATTTAAAACAAATGTAAATACAAATGCAACAATAAGCATGTATACTGAGTGCAACCAGCATGAGGGAGCCCATATCGCCCTCGAGGAGGGATGGAGTGTGAGGAAACACTTCAGCAGTGCCCAGGGGTGTATGGGGAAGCTGTAATTACCGGGAAGAAAGGCGAGAGGAGAAGTGGTCCTGGCAAAAGAAACAGCAGAGAGACTCAGGGTGACAGGACACCGTGAGGCACATGGGGGAGAAGTATTTTGTACGGTTGGATTGTAGAGGGTGAGGCGGTCAAATACAACACTTGCCTGGAGAGATGAGGCAAGGCCAGGTTATGATCAGCTCTGCCGCCGACACCAAGGGACTTGGGAGTGCTCCAAACAAAGGCTTACTCTGAGGCTAGCAAACAGAGATGACCAGTAATGAAATGTTTGTGTTGGACCATATTGGTCCAAGGAGGTGAGATGTGGCCGTGGTCATATTGTTTTCCATCCATCCACCCAGATGTAAATACTGGACTGTGTGGGGAGAGTATTAAGGGCTTTGTTTTCTTTTCTGAATAAGAAACAAAGACTAAAGCTTTTTATGCATGCACATCGACTCATCATTGTTTTCTTGGAATCTAAGTTCCTCAGGAGAAGGGAAGGTAGTTTTGCTGATGAATTACCCTTGTCAATTGCTTAATACCATGGTATACACCCAGCGACTTCTTAATTTAAATTAGTTGATGCTCCCGAAGTAATGCTCAGCAAATGTATATTTTAAGTGCAACATGTTTATTTGCTTACTCTCCAGGCATGCAGGGTGTTTAGACTGCACAGATTTTTAAAAGTTCAGGTTGAGATAGAATATTCTTTCTCAATTTTAAATTGCATTTAAAGGGCACGTAATCCTTGACTCTCTGAAAGGTTATTCCAGAACTCACACTTCAGGGAATATATTACGCCTTATGTTTGTTTAAACATGGTTATCATTTCTTCCATTTCAGTTTTTTTTCCTGAAAAATTCAATCTTGAATGTGCTGAGTTTAATAAATCAATAGTTTAATAACACTGAGATGTTGGATGAGATAGCAGAAGGTCTCTTGCTGCAGCCAGATAAACAGAGCCCTTGCCCCCTCCCTTGTGACTAAGGACCACACTCCACACAAGGAGAACTGACTGCAAGTCTCATCTTCGTGAATGGGAGTCCCTAGTCACGAGAAGTGTTTTGGAATAGATTGCCCTGCTAAACAGACCCTTAAGTGTTACTTTTCTTTTATTGGGGAAGCTTTTTATTTTCTCCTTCAACTTCATGAAGTGAAGTTCACATGTGCAGAATCACATTGTCCAATGTGTTGTTATACATGCCAGATAACCATATGAATGTGGCATATTTCAGGTAAAATGTGACCGTACTGCATTCTCTCTTATACTTACCAACTGTCCATGTATCTATCTCTGATATTCAGGAATCTGGGAGGAGAAAATGTAGAGCAATTTTCAGGTAACCAGGAAGGAAGTATTTTCAGGACCAGAGCTGGAGCCTGCTAGAAGAAGAAGGAAGCCCTGGTGAGATATGAAATCAACAGTGACTGCAGACTACGTATCAGAGGTCCTGGGATGGAAGCTTAGAGGCAGGCTGAGGGAAATGTGCTTATTTTTTCTGATTTATTTGGACATTGGGGCAAAATAAACAGGAAATGTTTGTATATCTTTTGACAGCTATTAGACTACTGTACTGAGAGTGATGCTAGAATACTTAGGTAAAGAAACACATTTATTAAGTCAATGCTGCTGATAGCATTTAGACCCTCTGTATATTTACTGATTGCTTTTTGCACAGTTCTACCCACTTTTGAGAAGGCCATTAAAATCCACAATCATGAATATAGATTTGCCATTTTTTCTTTAATTGCTGTCAATTTTACGTTCATGAACTTTGAGTTTCTCTTATTAGCTATATACCCATTTATACTTATTTCTTATAAATTCACTCTTCCATTGTTATGAATTATTTAGTTTTATCTCTGTTAATCTTTGTCTTGATATTTTTCACTGTAACTGACTTTAATGTATGCACTTGGACCTTCTAAAACTTACTGTTTGCATGGTATAACTTTTCCCATCCACTTATTCTAATATGTCTGTCTTTACACAGAGCAACTATGTGCTAGAGACAAAAAAAAGTCTTCTTTTATATGAAAGTATCCTTTCACCATTCTTCATTTTTGAAGGTTATTTTCACAAGAGTACAGAATTCTAGTCTGATTACTTTTCTTTAAAGATGGTTGTCCAGTTTTATGGTCTCCATTGTTTTTCATAAAAATTCTACAATCTCTTGGATAATTGTTTCTGCGTATTTAACATGTGATTTTCCTCTGATGGCTTTCAAGATTTTCTCCTTATCATTGTTTTTCAAATGCTTATCATGTAACTAGGTATGATATTCTTTACATATATTCTGTTTGACATTTACTGAAATTTTCAAATATGCAAATTCATATCATTCACCCTAGAAATCAGCAGGTTGGAGTATAAATTACACAGTTACCCTCTGTATGAAGAGCAATTCGAAGGAATGGAGTTTTTAAAAATCTGTGGATGAGAACTGGGGAGACTTGGAAGAAAGTGATGTATTAGGTGGCTGACTTCAAACAATAAGGACTATTACATAGAAGAGGAATTAAACTTCTCTGCAACATGAGTGGATAGAATTAAAATATAAAATATACAAGGGGAGGTATTTTAACTTTGAAAAGAGGACTTTTCGTCCATCAATGCTCTTTGAAGTTAGAATAGGTATCCCAAATTGAAGTGAGTTCCTTGTCACTAGGAGGGTAATAAAAAGATGTTATGATTTTCAGTGAGGATGTTGTAGGGATAATTCAAATATCAGATGCATGGCGGGATCAAGCGTTTTTTTTTTTCCTTTCCAAATCTTATAGTCTTATGATATTTAGGTTTTAAGCAACATGGGGAATCAGAAAAGGGTTTAAGGAATAGAGAGAAAATGATTGTCAGAAGTTATACAAAGGCAGTCTCTGGAACAAATAGTTGAAAAATTGAAGTGTTTTCATGTTCTCATTTGTTATGAACCAAAATGTATTTGCATTTCCCATACTGCTTCCTTTATTGAATAATGTAGAAATTTTGCCAAATACATTTTGTATAAAATGAATACTCTGAAATGCAGAAAGACTTTTTTGATTTATACAGTCCAGCCGATGTCCTCTGGAAGAAAACACAGCCACGCTGCGTTTATAATCAGGCATTTACTATGTATTTACTGCGCTGCACATCGAGGCGGCAGTGAAACCAGAGCTAAGCGGTTAGCCACAGGTGTGGTGTATAGACTCAGTGGCCAGTGCTGTCAGGTATCCAATCCCTTGGGAGTCTTGTTGGCTTTCCCTTCATAGCTGCAACCTGGCAAACAGCACAAACAACCGTGCAAGCTCACTGAAGCAGCTGCACAGATATTAGATATTGTTCTCACATGATAATGTCTAAAGGCAAAAAAGAGCATAAACGCTCTTCTTGTGTTACTTATTGAGACAGAGTAAAACTTTCATACAAGCCCCACAGCAGATTTATGCAACAACAGACAGCTCAGCGGACATTACCCCGGTACGCTGGCTTGTCTCTTTTCAATGCCGCATCACCCGTTTGGGCAGGAAAGGGGCTAATAACGCTGTACCACATCTAAAGAGGCGTGTATCTGTTCAGATGCGGTAAGGAGGATGAAAGGCAGGGAACAAAGTCCCGGGGGTTTGAGCTTATTGCCACAGAAAACAAAGGACAAAGACTTCCTCGCGGAGAGTGGGGTCGGCACCTATTCAGGTACAGTCATTTCTGCCATATCTTAACACGCACATCCCTCAAATCCACTGTGCTAAGCAAAATCCTACGATAAAACTCAGGACTTACGGGATAAATGGGGCTAGGACACAGAACCCCAACACTTTGCCAGTGACATGTGAAAAATAAAAAGAACCTGATAAAAATGGCAACTCACTTTTACACATAAGAACTCCCAAAATGCTCTAGTGAATTCAGCAGTTTACTTTGAAAAAGACCCGAAGTGTGCTTATGTAAGTGTGCCTTGGAAAGGTTGCAGCTTGTGAGGTATTTTTGTTTCTTTTTTGTTTAAATTAAGGGAAAAATTATTACCAGTCAAGATGATGGCTAAGTTTGGGAGTACAGAGAAGACTCCTGGGATTCTAACAAATGTTGTATGTGTAGACATAGGTGGTGGTTACAGGAGTATGTTCACTCTGTGATAATTCATTGAACTTATCCTTATAATTCATGCTGTATTTTTATGGATGTTTTACTTGAATTAAAAATTAGTGCTTCAAAAAGAAAAGCTTTACCTCCAAAATTTTCCTTCTCCTACTGAAATGTTCTTACACAGTATTAATATATTTGTTTTCTTTTATCTTATACAGGAAGAAAGTAACTTCCATTGAGTGTATGTTGTATGTGCACCTGGAGGCATGAGCTGGGTCTTCTTTTCCTCTGGCTGAAGGTACTGAAATTCCAAACATGAAATAGGAAAGGGAAGAAAATCCTTACTTGTCACTCATCCCCTACCCACGGTTCAGTTGTAAAAAATAACTGAGGAGAAAAAAAATCAGTGAGAAATAGCATGCTTTTTTCGTGGACAAATAGCAAATTCAGAATGGGGAAACCACAACTTCAAAAGTTGTAGTAAGAATAGAAAATGTAGTCTTCATCAGTCTGTAGAAAAATCAAAATGAAATATTGTTAATTCAGATTTCAATAATCTGCAATAACAGGGACAATAATGGCTACTATTTTTGAACATTTACCATATGTCATGTACTGTGTAAATTATCTGTAGCTGCATAACAATATTAACACAGGCTTAGTACATTAAAACAGCATGCATGTAAAATCTCAGTTTCTGGGAGGTTTAATGAGGTTTTTGGCTTTAAGGTCTCTAAGAGCTATTCAAACAAGTAGTATATCGCCTCTCATGGTTAAAAGATAAAATTTATCCCTAAATAATCTTCTTTTGGAGTATTTGTACTATGTTAATGAAAAATATAGATTTCTAGTATTTTATTCACATATTCATATTGGTCACAAGAGTGTGTATTTTAGTGGTAGTTTCACGTAGCAAAGACATATAAACCCAAAGGCTGAACTTAATTGAATTTTCACTGACCTTCTTTCAGCATACTTTTGAATTATTTTTAATCATATTTATAAAAGGAAAAAGAGAGAGAGAGAGGGAGATGGAGAGAGAAAAAACCTGATCCTTAGCGTTTCACTGCTAATCAGGTGTGGGCTAACTTTAAAGGCGTGTGAGGGTACACACGGGTGAGTACAGCCAGAAGAAGTGATTTCTTACCATGTTATCCACTTGAAGTCTGTGAAATATAAAATAAATGACTGACAGTGAGGCCTTGGTAGACTAAATAACTCTTGTTGCAAAACACTCAGTTTACCAAGGTACACCACTCATCAGTGGATAGTTTGCAGTATTTTGTCCAAATAACCTTTCAGAGAAAGTGGCAGCTCCTTGTCAACACTAGCTCCCACTGACAGGGCATCCATAGGGGACATATATACTGGCAGACACAGTGAAGTGTTACCTATTTAAATTAGGAAAATATTTTATAAACAAATTGCATTTCAAATATTTATATTATAAATAGCATTACAAAATATCCCTCTTTGTTTTATGTTAATATACTTTGTTCTGAAGTCTGCTTTGTCTGACATTGGTTTTCATTAAACTTTAAAACTTTCAGACATCATTTCTTCAAGTATTTTTGTTGTCTCTCTTCCTTCTCCTTCTGGGGCTCCAATTGCACAAATGTTCGATAACTCGATATTGTGCCACAGGTCACTGAGTGACTGTGCATCTTCGGTCTTTTGTTGTCATTATTATTCCTCCTTTTGGCTAGTTTTGGTTGCCTTACCTTCAAATTCACTGTTTTTTTTTTTCCTGCAGGGTCTAATTTGCTGGTTATTTCCTCTAGTGAAATTTTTATTTCAGCTACTGTATTTTTCATATCTAGAGGTTGCCTTTTTCATGTATTCCATTTCCCTAATACTTATGACAATAAGATTTTCCATTACACCCCTGAGAATATACAGCATACTTAAAACATACTTACCCCCCTTGTCTGCTAATTCTATCATGTTTGCCATTTCCGTGTCTGTTTCTAGTAATTGATTTCTCTCCTGGGCCACGTCTTCCTCCCTCTTTGTCTGTTTTTGCCTAGATACCAGATACTGTGATTTTTACATTGTTGAGGGCCTCCTTTTGTTGCATGCCTTTGAATACTGTTGAAATTTGTTCTAGTGGGTAGCCGAGCAACCTGTAGGGCAGTTTAATCCATTTAAGGCTTGCTTTTAAGCTTTTCAAAGCTTTTCTAGCTTGTCAAGAGTATGCTCTACCCTTGGGATGATTTAGACCCACTTCTAAAACACAACCACTTTGGAATCCTCACTTACTGGTCCAGTGAGCCCTCTCACCTCTGGCTCGTTGGAACTCAGATGATTCTCAGTCCCTGCGACGTGCACTCTGGAGAGTTTTCATCTTAGGTTTCTCTGGTAATTGTTCCCTCCGAGGAAGTGCTTCTTTCTCCATTCTCATGAGGCCTCACTCTACGCATACACAGACTGGTATTTAATCAAAGACTCAAGGGATCCCTCTGTAGATTTTTGTAACTCTTTCACTGCTAATTTCCCTTTTTCCTGATAGTCTGTCTCCAAAATTCTTGATCTCTCCAAACTTCTATCACTGTTTCTTCACCTCATTGAGGCCAAAGGGCTATGTTTAGAATTTCTCTCCCTCTGCTGTAGTCTCGAAATTTTCTTTGGGGAGACAGAGGGTAGAACCCTCGTGCTCACCTCATTGGTTGACTTCTTGTCAGGGACCACAGTTCTGCACTGTTTATTTTCCAATCTGTAAGTATAGTTGTTTCCTATATTTTGTTCAGTTTTCTAGCTGTTTACAGCAGGAAGGTAATTCCAAACTCTGTTGCTTCTGCATGAAAGTAGAAATGTTGCTACCAGTAATTCTGAAAGGAATATTTTCTCTACAGTTTTTTTTATTCCTTATAAACCCTACATTTGAAATTAGGGACCTTTATTTCCCGTTGAACACAAAGGGTGCTCACATCTACTTGTCATAAAAATATGCTTGAATGCAGTTCATTATGCATATGATGATGATTTTCTACATTTTTCCTCATCTTGAAACAATATAATTGCTCAGTGGAGTAGTGGAATTATTTTATTTGGATTTTTTTCATCACTGCATTTCTCATGCAGTTGACAAGTTTCATTTTTCACCAATTTGGGTGTGATTCTTTCTGTTATTTTGTAATAAAAAATGAAATTTTATCTATTCGATATGCCAAGGTTTGGGTTTGATCCCCTGTCAGGGCACATACAAGAATCAGTCAATGAAGGCATCAATAAGTGGAACAACATAAATGTTTTTCTCTCTTTCCCTCTCTCTCTACCCCCTTCTTGTTTCTCTCTAATATCAATTTTCAAAATGTCTTTTAAAAAGAGAAATAAAGAGCATAACAAAAAAGCAAATGTTTCTAGATCCTTCCTTTTATAATGTGAATGAATGAATCTTTTTTTTATTTTCTACTTTTTAAAAAAATAATCAAGGGCATGACACAGTCAACTTGGAGCACAGAAAATTATTCCAGATTATCTACAATCTGGGCAGATTTCATAGAAGGTAAAACAAGCAAACAAATAATTTGCTATACTTCGTTAAAGGCAGTCTAAATGCTCTAAGCAAAGTTATCCTACTAGAAATAAAACCATGCTCTAGATGCATTAATATAATATTTGGGAATAAAAAGATCATAAACTCCTAAACAAAACACCGCCTGAATAAGCCCATAAATCTGAGTCAGTTCTGCCAAGATTTTAAAATACTTCATAATTCTTTCATATCTCAGGTAGTGTAAACAAAGCACATACATTTCATGTCTCTCAAAACTCCTTCAGCTTACTGTTTAAATCAAGCTTTGTTCTTCATTATGTTCTTTTATATTTTGAGGGAATATCACATTTTATTTTAGGACAAAACTTTTTTTCCTTTGAAAACAACATGAAACCTCATAGTTCATTACAACTCTCTTTCATATATATGTGCTCCTACTGTAGGTTTAATTACCCATAAGAACTATATCATTTAATAAAATTATTTAACAAAGAAGTACATAATTGATAATTATTTATCATATACAAGCAATTCATGAGACAGGGAAAGCTCACCCACTAGAGCCATACATATCACTTTTATACATCTGAAAAGTAACCAGAATAACAGTGTACACTCATTTCCAAGACACAAAAGTGTGGCCACTTTATAATATACTAAACTAATGATCGAAATAACATATTAAAAACTGTGCAATATGAAGCAAGGTGTCAGTATTCTTTCTTACTTAAAAAATTATTCAGGGATCAAAGATTACTTATTAACTAAGTTTAATAATCCAAGGTTGTAAAGTTAATTAAGAATCTTGGTTATCATATTTTAAGCTGACACATTAGAAAACAAAGACACACAAAAACTCAGCACTCTGGACCTCAAAAAGATGGTCACCTTCCTAGTGGGCACAAAATAGTTCCTTAATTAATTTGGGGGCACAAATAGGTAAATAATCACAAAAGAATAAAAAAGGAACTTTCCTGTCATTTATCACACAACCGAATAGATCCTCATCATTTGGTAGGGACCATCAAATGGTTAGATCATAAAACCAGTTTTCTGGTCTCTATGGCCATTATTGAGAAATAACATTTGCTGTGTGCAAACTGGAAACAGAATCGAACACAGCCAAGAGCCAGAAACAAGAAGAAAGAAAGAAATCAATAGAAATGAAACCTAAAGAATCAGAGAGTCAGCAAAGGTAAAGTGGATGCCACTTAAAATTTCTGCAGAAGCAGAGGGATGATAGTGAGAGGGAAAGAGAGAGGGGTGTGGCGTGGCGGGGTGCGGGAGAGAGAGGGAGCACGAGTGCACTCCGGTCAGTGCAGTGTAACCGGCTCCATTGAGTTTACTCGTGCATCTTGGTGGTACTCCCACAACCACCGAAGTATGATTTTCAAAGAGTGAAAGTCAAATAAAAATATGACACAAAAGTATAAAGAACATGTGCCAAATATTTTATTTAAACTAGTAAATAATTACAGAAACAGTGAGATGGTAAGTTTGGTTCAGAGAACATTTGAGGATGTAGTTATTTGTAGTCAATCTGATGAAAGAATATTAACATAAGATTGCTAATTTAGTTACGAAAGTGCTTAATGGCCTGCAGCACAGTAAGGCACAGCCTCTGGGTTATCTTTTATACTGGAAAAAGTTATTTGCAACTCTACTGGACAAAAACATACAAGTTAATGTGTAACCTCATTAAGCCTGGGAACTTTAATTAGCTGTAAACACTGAGCTGAACAAAAAAACATTCTCCTAGATAATAAAATAAACCTGTTGTGGGCCTGGTAAGCAATGCCTCTGTGTATCATTGTAAAGACATATCAACCACTTCTCTTTTTTTGCCATATTTCAAAGTTGTAAATACTTTTTGATAACATACCTCATAGGCACATCAACACCAACAAATTACACTAAATACATTATTGTTCTTTCAAAACAGATCTCTCATTTTGGTTAATAGCATCACTGTCTACTCAATGGCTTAGTTGAAAGCTTGATAATCAAGCCCTCCTTTTTGTAACACTCTTCCCCATCCAAATAATCACTGCATATAGATATTCTTTTCCAAAGTTTTTGAGATCTGTCCTCTGAGTTTCATCCTTGTCATTTTTTGTGTCTGTACCCTAACAGAATCACATGAAGCGTGCCATACAGATGCTAAGATGGTCCACAATTTTCCCTGTGTTCTGGCATTTAGGCCCTTGGGAAACACTGTACTCGTGACCAATTCTTGATGGCAGGCACCATGTGAATTGCTTTTATCCAGTAGGGGAAAGCAAAAGTGATGAGAGTTCTCTTCCATGATTATGTCACATAGGATTGTTCCTTCTCTTTTGCTTGCAGACTCTCCCTTGCTGGTGCTGATGAAGGTAGAGAGGCCCATGTGACAAGAGAGGCTTGTGCCTCTCTGCACTAAATCTGTGGACTTCTGGTGTAACACATAACACATTGACACTTAATTATTTTTCACACCTCAGCCCTTTGACCAGATTTTAGGCCCTTTAGGGCAAGAATGACTATTTATTTTTCCTTACTCTAGTGACTGGTAAAATGTGACTCTGAGTCAGAAATATACTGACTGTTCTTAGCAGTTCAGGAATACGTACTTTCGTTGCAGTTTAGAAATACCCACTTTTCTTAGCTGTGGAGAAAGGTGACGTGGTTAAAGAGGAGGTGAAGGAGGAAGGAAAGACCCATTCAGTAGTCTCTTTAATGACCACCTATGGCAATGCGAATCAGGAAGTAGGAAATTGACAGAGATCAAGATGAAAGGAGAAGTGAGTTAGAATAGTTTAACAGTAAATTAACAAGTTAAAAGAAGGAATATTTGGCAGACTACCTTTTCATACCTCCCAGTACATACCAATGTGTAAGATACATTTATTTACATCTGTGTTAGAGGCTCTGTGTTAAATGCTGATGATACAATATGATAAAAACAAATACAGAACCTGCCCTCAGAGTTTCAAAGTATAGTTGG
The DNA here is from genome assembly GCA_004026545.1 of Mormoops blainvillei. Classification (NCBI taxonomy): domain Eukaryota; kingdom Metazoa; phylum Chordata; class Mammalia; order Chiroptera; family Mormoopidae; genus Mormoops; species Mormoops blainvillei. The sequence goes on along the minus strand of PVJD01005562.1, from coordinate 61,684 downwards.
GAAGACAAGTTTTCATCAAGTAGTAAAATAATCACATAAACATGTAAAATTGAAAGTGTTGCAAGTGTTGGAGAGATACCAGGGGCTAAAAGTTTGTCTGATAGGAAAACTTGAACTTCTTAGCATGATGCGGGACTGTTTGCCTAAAAGAGCGAGTCTCTGACTTGTAACTAGAAAGTTAATTAAGCAAAGAGATGTATCCCCAGGAATTTACATTAGATAATTTATATCTACAAGTAATTTTCTCTATGGAACAAAAAGTATTATTCCATTAAATCTGTGTGAGCAACGGAAAGGGAAAATTACCCAGCGATTTCGGAAAAATATCAAAATTCTGAAAATTCTGAATAATTAAGGTAAAATTCTTTCTGTCATTCTCACTTATTTATTCCTTTCTAAAATGTTATTTTAATTTTTATTGAATTTATTGGGGTTACATTGAGTAATAAAATTATGTACGGTTCAGGAGTAGAAGTCTGGAATACATCATCTGTAGAGTGTATTGTGTGTTTACCACCCAAAGTCAAGTCCCCTTCTGTCACCATTTATCCTCTCTTTACCCTCTTCTTGTCCCCCCACCCCCTTTCCCTTTGGTAATCACCATACTGTTGTCCGTGTCTATGAATTGGTTTTTTTTTAATTTGCTTAATCTCTTCACCTTTTTCACCCACACCCTCCAACCCACCCACCCCCAACAGCTACCAGTCTATTCTATGTTCTGTGCACCTATGAGTCTGATTCTATTTATTTATGAGCAGGATGCCCCTCTAGCTTAGTGCTCATCAAAAGTAGACGTATATTTGAATTATCCAGGAACTTGATAATTGCAGAATGCATCTCTTACCCCAAAACATCCTTTGGCTGCAGTGCCTGGAAGGAGTCCTAGAATCTGTATTGTTATGTGGGACCCCAGGTGATTGTAATGAAAGGACCCCTAGGACTACAGTTTGACGACACATGGCCCTAGTTCATATCATTGTATTCTGCACTCGTATTTTCTCCACTATGCTAACCCCCATATAATCTTAGTATAAACCCATGTTACAATATATAATCCTTAACGGAATGTAATATTTACATTTCTGTATGCATTCCCTGTTACAGATAAACGTAATTAAATAATTGGCATCTCCAGACATAGCAATTTCATTACCAGATTTCGATGTGCGAGGAAACAAAGAGCAAGGTGAATGAATCAGTCAGAAGCCTTTTTGCAGCTCTTTTTTATACTTCCACATAATAGAAGAACTTTTTTAAAAAAGGTGCCAGAAGAATTTCCAGAAAATTATATAACTCTATAATATTTACTCTTAGTTATTGGTCTTGAGAGAATAATTCAGTGATAATAAAGAAAATGTAGAATAAATCCCAGGAAATGAAATTTTTATTCAAGTGTTATCTAGATGTTAAATGCTTAAATTGAATGTCTTAGCAATTATTTCTAAGAATTCAACAACAACAAAAAAAACCCTGAATATATCACACATGCATAATAATATGATTTTCAGAAGTTTAAGAGGTAAAATCCCAAAATGGAAACACAAAGCCAAAGTACATCCCTTTATACTGTCTGGTACATAACATTCCATAGTTAGACACCTTTCTCTCAGCTTCCTTTTCTCTGCTAAAATTTTTCCCAGTGTAGGCTACTGACACATCAACATGAATTATTTCTGAAGCCTTCATGAGAGTGGGTTATGATGAAAGGTAAGAAAGAAAAAAACACCAAAGAAAAAATTCACATCCTTTACCTTTTAAACTTTTAAGGGTCATAGGGAAAAGAAAGATGGCAAAGAGATTGGACAAATGCTAATACAATTATCTTGAACAGTAGTGGCATAATCATGGCTTCAAAGGGACTGAAATTGGGAGAGAGAATAGATTTGTAGTAGGTAGTTAGGTTTGAGCCGAGCAGGAAGAATAGGCCAGGTGCAGAGGATCACCGGCAGGGAGAGCCCCCAGTGCCTAATGACAGGCAAAACTAAGAGCCCTTGCAGGACCTCTCCCTTGAGCATTAACCCCTGGAGATGACATCTAGGCCATCGCTGTGTTTCAGCTCCTGGTCCAGAGAAGCAGCAGAATCAGAAAAAGTGACACCATGGCTGACATCAGGACCAGGGACATTGACTAATGACCTCCTGCCCTGGCACCAACCAATCAGTGGAGACCACAAGGGGGTACAACTGGAAAGCTGATGAATGTTGTATTGGGATTCTCCCCTAAGGCCAGCAGATAAAACCTCTTGATACAGGGACCCTGCACAGCAGCCCTCTCTATGGGGTATGCCTGCGCCTCTCCCCACCTCCTTATTCCCAGGCATAGTTTCCTTGCCTCTTTCTTCCTCATAAGCTCCACGGGCCTTTCTTTTGCCTCCATAACTTGTTTCCTGAGCCCATTTTTTCCTATGGTTCACTTCTTTTACCTCTGTGGCTTTCTAAACAAACTTTCTCTTACAGTTTGAGTCTTGGCTCTGAATTCTTTTTTAGCCAGAACTCAAGTTCCAAGGTTGCTGAATCCACATCAGGCTAACACCTGGCACCATTTTTGCACTAACAGATTGAATTCAGGGGAATTTGAAATGGCTGGAGGAACTGAAAATGAATATGGTTCCTGGAGAAAGGCATCTGTGTCCTTTTGAGTATATGATTTTAATTGTGCCTGGATTTGAGTTTTGAGTAGTTGTTTAAATTAGGGAAAAGGCAAAAGTAACCCGACAGTTTTCTCATATGGGCAGAGTGCAGGGGGGCAGGTGCTTAAAGAAAGAAGAGTCTGAGTTGAGACAGGTAAGGGTGAAACTCAGAATCACAGGTGGGCGCTGGAGTCCCAGCCTGATCTACGTAATCAGGTCTCTCGTGTATATAACGTGCCACATGTGATTCTAAGGTAGACCCCCAGTTTAGAAGGGCTCCTCTGAGCTATAGAGTTTGAGGAAAGAATTATGTGGACAGGACAGTAAATTTCCTATTCATTTTAAAGAGATATCATGAATTATCTGGATAATGAACTTAGTTCTATGCTTCACTTTGCCAGAACCACCTCTGTTAAAGAAATTCTATATGACATTTTATGTTCGTTACTCAAAATAGTCAGGTTAATTTAAGAAAATTCAAGAAGAAAGTTCAAGGAACAAAATCACATATAGGTTGCATGGCATAAATACAGTTACCTTTTGGGTATATTTTCTTCCAGCCATTTTTCATCATCATGTTTAAAAATACATGACTATACTATACATACGGTTTCTATCTTGCATTTAAAATGAATATTATTTTGTAGTAAACATTTTCCATGTTATCATGGTTTGTCTAGTAATGATTTTAGTAGTAATAAAATATTTGAATTATTATTATATTATGTATAGGTATCACATCTCTGGATAAACCAAAGGTCCAATATGGGTGTTTAAATACTACTGATTTACTAATCAACACCATCAAGTTTCAATCAAGCAAGATGAACAAGCTCTAGATATCTACTGTACATTGTACCTACAGTCAACAACGTATACTTAAATATTTAAGAGAATAGATCTCATGTTACATGTTCTTGCCCTGGCTAGTATAACTCAGTGGTTGGAGCATCATCCAATAACCAAAAGGTTGCAGGTTTGGGTCCCGTTCAGGGCACACACCTAGGTTGTAGGTTCACCCCTAGTCTGGGCATGGGCACATGTGACTCCAGTTGGGTTGTGTATAATCCCCGGTCCTGGCACAGATCCGCATTCTGGGTGTGTACCAAGGCAACCAATCGATGCCTCTCTCGCATCGATGTTTCTCTCTCCCCGTTCTTCTGTCTCTTAAAAAAAAAAAAAAAAGCAAATGGAAAATGTCCTTGGGTGAGGACCAAAAAAAAAGTGTTCTTACCAGAATAAAATCTAATAAATAAATAAATTTATACAATTGATGATTTATGATATTAAGTGCACCTTCTCTACTTTCCTTTATGTGCCTGTATGTCTCTTCCTTCCTTCCTTCCTTCCTTCCTGACTAGGAGGCTCTCTGTCGTCCAGCCTGGAGTGGATGGCGCAGCCAATTCAAAGAGCTCTGTCCAATACTGGCATGGGCATGCCTGTCCATACACACAAAGTTTTATTAAGTCTTCCCTCTTTAAGTGAACAAATAGATTTCCAATGGTAACTTTCCCTGTAAAATACCTTTCTGAGGTCGTCAAATATTAAAGACTAACATGTTTAAATTAAATGGTCTCTTCCTACGTGCAGAAAATGTTACACCCGTATAGATGTGGCCTGAGGGCAGAAACTTCATGGTGCCTTTTAGGCCGAAAGACACACCTAACAGGGCCATTTAGTAAGTAGTTAGGTCCAAACAACTTTATAAGCATGAATGTCCTAGAAGCTTAATAGCCATTTAGAAACACAATACACATAAATTGTGAAAAATGTAGTATAATTTCATTCTTAAATAAACACAGTACTACTAATGGGGCATATGTGTGCCTCTTCAGCTCTGCAAAACTCCTCATACCTTGAAATCAACTTAGAAACTGCCACTCCCATTTTCCGTTATTCATGGACTGTTCATATGATAATTCCTTTTTATCAGTGGCCACAACAAACCCGGTCTCCCAGGGATATGACATCATTGAAAGGCATTCAGAATCATTTGATGTTGAAACTGTGGACTAAATCAAGCTGTACTTTGAGAAGTGTCTAACAGGTGTCAAGCACTGATATCCACAGGGGTCAAGTAGGGCTATGCTCTTCTCTAATTTACAACATCCCATAAGCTCCCACGTGAATCGGCTGTGGTGGCTGTGGGGGCCTCGGTGTACAGTGTAGGAACCATGGGCTTAGGTCATCTAAAGATTTTCATTTGTCCTCTATGTTTCATAGTATATACCTAATGATTTGCCAAGGGATTTGTGAGTAATAAAATGTTTCTATGGATTTTATATAGTTCTTTTTTACAATGAAGAGTAATGAGTCCTGAATTAAATCCTACTTGCATTATTCTTTTAATGTTTTGAAACTTTTACTTTGAATGAGCAATTTCAGCAACTCCAAAATGATATGTAAAAATTATATCTAAATTTTTTATTTCTCGTCTCTCAAGAGATACCAATAGTAGTAATTTGGTGTGAGAGAGAGCTTCGATTTTGCTTGTTGTTTTTTGAGAAAAATTAAAAATTAATTTTGTTTTGAGTACATGATTCAAAAACTATATCTCAAATTATGTCTCTATATGCTACAAACACTTATTAAATAAAATTTAAATTTCCAAAAGGGTGCATGTTTCCTCTCTAGCCATGGACATTCTGTGCACATGTTTCAGATAATCAAATGAAAATTTGCATTGATTAAATTCTGAATTCCACATGAAAATGTCCCTTCTTTTGTTCTACCTTAAAATTTGAACTGCGAATCATTTGCATTTAAATATCCTTTTAGATTTGGATCCTTACCCATCTCAATATCCATTTGTATGATCATTGAGAGAGAAAAATCTCAGCAAAATGTTGCATATGTTGCTTACAATCCTGCTTAATTTCTATGAATATGTAATTAAAAATTCAAGACAGAAATAAAACCTTCCAATCCATAGAAGTGAAAATCATAGCAAATGATATTTATGCCCAATTTCAGATTTAACATTCATTCCACTTGCTGTTCTTGAATGAGACACCTGTCCTCATCACATACTGCACACAAAATTTTGAGAAAATCTAGCCTGTCAGTTTGTGAAATTCAGTATTTGGTGACCATTTCTTGCCCATTCACATATTTGCTGGTCCACTTATTACAAGAGAACCAAGTTTGTAATAAAGTCAAAGGAAGTAGAAGTTTTACTCTTCATCAGAACAAGCATGATTAGACTGGTTAGTTGTTATTTTTTTAATTAAGTTTTTTAAAAAGGGAGACATTTAAAAAGTTTTAACACTTCCAGATCCATTTATATAAACTGGTCTCTTTTTTCTATGTCTACTTGATGCAACCTCCATCACATGTGTTCAGACATTAACGTATGTCTCATTGTGCCTTCTCTGAGCTGAAAAGAAAGGTAGGCACAGATCCGATCAGAAGTATATCTACAACCAATTGAGAACCAATATTATAGCCCAATGGCCATTGGAATATCTAGGTTTCATTACTTTTACTATAAAGGAGTGTTATTGAACCTTTAAAAAGAATTTCTGTAAGATGGACTTAATAAGACTAAGGATAAATTTATTGAATATTTGAATAAAGCAAGGCAGAATCCATTCAAATATACTAAACCCTAGGACTACCTGTTAAGCTAGTTTGATTATTAATATTTTCTAACCAAGGACTTGTTAGTAGGCTTTGTTTGTTTAGTTTAAGTTATTTTATTAGCTTCACTGAGCTCTTCTTACATTACCGGAGTTTAGAGAATTCCTCTGCTTGGGCTTGGTGCTGCGCTCTTTCCCCTGTCCTCAGATTTCCTCCTCGGGCTAGTATCCAGACTTACGGAGCATCCTTCTTTCTTCTGCTGGAATTAGTTTCCGCTTTCCAGCTGCGCTACACTATTTCCTTCTGTCTGTGATTGAAGTCAGGTTGGTCTGCCTTGAAAGTTACTAAATTTTCTCTAGAAACCTTGACATTAATGTGAGAAAAAAACTAGCTTCTGGCAGAAGGAAACCAGGAGGATATTTCCTTAAGAATCAAAAACATACTTATTCTTTTCAGTGGGTTTTTTAAATAATTAAAATGTAATGGGCATTCCCTCAGTTGCGCCAGCCACATTTCTAGTGCTCAAAGGCGATGTGTGGCTAGTGGCCACCTTATTAGACATTGCGTGCGGCCAAAGGAACTTTCCCTTACCACAGAAAGTTCAACTGGCAGCATCGTTTCCGAGAATGTGCATTTCTTTGCTCTTTTTGTTTGTTTGTTTGTTTTCTCTAACTGGTAAAATGGTTATAAATGTCTTTTGTAATCAGAATAGCAGTGAGATTATTTACACCTTGAGGGAAGCTTCCTTGCTCTCAAAATACATTTAGACTGAAAGGAATCCATATCATGATTTATTTTATCTGAAAATATGTCACAAATGGTGCTCTACCCTGACGCTATCTAACTTTTTCCTTTTAAACCAAGCGCCCCCTGAAGTTTCTTCATTCCAGCTAAAATGCTGACTCATTCAGTTATTCACCAGGTCCTTTACTTCAGGGTCTCATTGAGAATATCTGTTCAACAAGCAGTGGAAAAGAAAATTACTTATTTGGCCATTAATCTTTTTTTTTTATCCTTCCTCGAGGACATTTTCTCATTGCTTTTTAGAGACAGGAAAATAGGGAGAAAGAGAGAAATATCAATTGGTTGCCCCCTCCTAGGGCCCTGCACCCTGACCAGGGATCGAACTTGTAATATGGGTATGTGCCCTGACTGAGAATCAAACCTGTGATCTTTAGGTCCGTGGGACAATGCTCCAACCAACTAAGCCATGCCAGCCAGGGTTGACCATTAATTTTCAGCCATATTCCTTTTATATTTATGTGCATGGAAGTATAGTATTTATGTGCATGGAAGTATGTGCCTGGGGTAGCAAAATAAATGGTAGCAGAGGATGTTTGAGCTATTTTAGGAGGTTTGCGAAATATCATATACTAACATCAGAGGAGGCCCACCGGTCAGGTTGCACACACTCATCTGTCTCTCTAACCATTCATCCATCACCCATCCATTTTTCTCCTTGTTTATTTTGATCTGCAGAGATACCGCCCACCTACGGGACTGTCTTATTAAAGTAATAGCCTTCATTTAAAATTTGGAAAAAATTTAAGAACATGGATTTTGCTTCTTTAAAATATCAGATCTGACAATACTGGATCTAGGGTTTTGCAAAGTAGCACAGTGGAATCTGAGAAGCAGTCCCCTCCTTCAGAAAAGCGTGCTCTTGTGCCGTCCGAGGTGTGGAAGCCCCACCACACCCTACCGTCTCCCACAGCCTGGCCTGCTGGTGTATTTATGTCATTGGCCCCAGATATGTAGGTACCTGAGTTTGAGCTTGTTCCCTATCTGAAGAGCAGTCAGTACCCAGTCTGGTTCGATATGGAAGTGCTTGAGGAACAAAAGGATTTGACACAAGAGAAATCAGGCAGCAATATTCCTGACCTATTTCAATTTGGGTTAATCAATGTTTCACCACCTCTTCCACAAACTTCTGTTAGTGTCTCTATAGGCTTCATGGGAGTTCACCACGTGGTTCATTATTACTATTGCACACGGTATATGCACACTAAAATATATGCACAAAAATATTATGAATTTATTGTCAAAACCATCCATGATAATATGACACACAATAAAGCAACTTTATTTTCAACCAATGTAGTTACTTATCCAATTCTGTTCTTTATTGGAAGATACTAGTCGAAGAGGTCACTTACTCTTATTAGAGCTGCTGACTAGATGTTTGTGGAACTACATGAATCTTCTGAGACCTACATATGTTGATAAGGGAGTGAGACAAGTATTGGTGTATGATCGCTTAGACGCTTTCGAAAGGCTGTTCTAAAGGAGGCAAAATGTTTTGTGCAATCAATGTCAGTGAAATCAGTTGAGTCCTGCAGAGCAATTACTCTGTAAGAAAGCACTCATCTGCTTTCTGTGTATTTGTGTTTGTTGTTTCAAGACACTCTTACTTTCTACCATTACAACTCCTTTGAACATAGTTCATTCTTCACTGGAGCAAATATATTAAGAAGCATGGAGCCTGTCGCATAAAACACATGTGTGAGCAGGGAATATTTCAAGGTAAAAAAAAAAATCTACAGAAGTATTCTAAGTGGAGCTGTGTAGGGCATCTTGGATATATCCTATTCTGTTTACTTTTGTCTCTTAGTAATTGAAAAGCCCAAGCTGCTCTTTTTTTTTTTTTTAATAAGTAATTCCTATGCTCTTAGGGGCACAATTCGACATTAACCAAAGATTATTTTCAGAGTAGGCTGTGTAGATATGCCTTAAAAATGCACTATTATTGGAGCTGGCCAATAAACGCACCTAGGTTTGAAAACGCAATCCTTTTGAGGGCAGGCCTTAACTAATATTTGGAGAGAGTATTTTTAGTAGTTTAATGCGTCCCGTTTTTGAATATTTCAGAGAAATTCCAAGTGAATAAGTAAGACCATCCTCATTTCAGAAATGAAGAGACGGCCCTGACCCGTGCGGCTCCGTTGGTTGGGCATCATCCCTCGAAGCATAAGGCTGGTTAGATTCCTGTCCGGGCCTTTGCCTGCGCTGAGGGTTCATCTTGGGTGCATTCGAGAGGCAACCAATTAATGTTTCTCTCTCACATTGATGGTTCTTTCCCTTTCTTTCGCCCTCCCTTCCTTCCCTCTCTGTAAAATAAATTTGTAAAAATCTTAAAAAAAAAAAAACTAAAACGAAATGAGGTGACTGATGTATAGAAGGATTGCAAAACCCCAACAGAGGATAGGTAAGAAAAAAGTCGGTTTTCGGTGTCAGGCTTTTGTTTTCCTAACTTGATAGGGTCTGCTGTCCCCTCTAGAAATGAACACGGGAAAAAGAGACTAGCTGTAAACTTCTAGGAGAAATGGCTCTAAATAAAGAGCTTGGGGAAGGAATGCCCAAGACCCAGACCCCACAGCTGTGTGAACTAGCTCAACAATCCTGTCTTTCCCTGAACAACTAAGTCAGCCGGGAGGGCTGCAGGCATTAGTAGGGGGAGTCGCCAGGAGGAGGCAGGTGCTAATAGTGGCACTAATTGCTTGGGAAAAGACCAAAGAGAGACGGACTGGGAAGTCAGCTAACTGTAGAAAGAACCATTTGGTTTTATTGGTGACCCGTTATTTTCCTCTTCCTGTTCTAGCTTTTCCTGGACCCACCGCACCGACTGCTTTAGACTCTGATGCCGCTGTGCTACCCAACTTGAACTGTCAGCAGACACCTGTTAAGGCAGTTGCTGATCGTGGGCTACAAGATTCTGAACTCTCTTTCCCTTCGTGTGGGAGCGCAGCCACCGCCCAGTGTGAGTCGCACCAGCACCCTGCGTTCCAGCCCTGGACCAGAGTGCCAGAGTTGACACCCGCGCAATTGTGCAGGAGCCTTGCCGGGTTTCTGCACAGGTCTAGCGCACCACTTTCGCTCCGACAAGCGAAGAAAAGGAAGCAACTTCTGCCTCCGCCAGCTGGAGATATCCTGCCCGCCGTGCCAGGGACGCAGCGCCTCTCCCGCAGCTGGGTCTGTCCTACAGCCTTCGCCCTGACCGTCTCTTTTCCCAAGCGGATTGGGTGAATCCAGACCCGTATCCGGGGGTCCATCCTCACCGGGTCGTCACTCACGAAATTGAGGAGCTGAGCACAAGGCGAGGGGTTCGTGGAAGGGAAAGGGGGTAGACATGCTATAAACGTTTCTGAAGAGTATCAAACTTGGGAGTCGCCCGGGGGAGTGACAGTGGCAGTTGGCAGGCGGTGGTGGGGACCCGTGACGGGGTGCAGCGCTGGGTAGGGTCTTGCCTCAAAGGCTTCCAAGCCCGGGAGGGAGCGGAGAGGCCGTGGTCGCTTGTCCCTTGCTCCCTCACCACGGAAGCTTCCCATCCAGTCTTCTCCCCTGCGTGACCGTCGCCGCCACCCCCACCTCCGCACCGGTTTCTTTGTCTCAGAGGAGGGGGTTCACATCCTCTCCATCCTTCCCACCACTTCCTCTGCAGCCTTCCTCCCCAGCCGCTCACCCGCGCTGATCAGAGCAGCGCTGGGCCAGCGGAGCGCGCTTGGCTACAGACCGTTGCACCAGTCGCTTAGCGACCTCGACCGTGGCGCGACACTGTGTGCAGGACTGCCCTGCACCATCAGAGCAGACGGAACTGGACTTGCCTTTGGGGATCTTCCAGTGCCTTCTCCGGATCGGCGGCTAGATATCGTTCTGACGGACTGCACACATCTTGCTTGCGCGTCTAAGCAGAAACGCGAGGGCTGGGTCAGTAAGTGTAAGTCCTAACTATGATTCACCTTCTGGGAACTAGAATACACCGCTCCACCCCCACCCCACCCCCCAGAAGCGCTCAGGTCCTATGAAGAGGGCATGGGGGAGGGGAGGTCTTCATGAATGTAGGAACTTTTCCTCCTCATTTAGGTCAAAGGTTGGGGTTGGGAGCGATACCATCCCCCTTTTCTACTTTGGCTAGAATGTTACTTTTCTACTGAAGATGCTGGCCCATGTCCTTGACCCTTCCTTCCAGAACAGCAAGTTGTTACTGTTCCTGCCTCTGCTTTTAAAAATCACACCTCTATCTAAAGGGGAAGGTCATATTGGATTCTTCCAAGCTGTTCAAAGGTAAACACATTTATTTAGGTATCCACAGGTTTTCCACCAGAAGGGTTCACCCACTGGTAAGGAGGATGAGGAGTCAAAAGGTAAAGCCTTAAGACGTCTTTTTGCGATAGGGACACATTGTTTAAACTGAGTAACATGCAACAGACAAAGAAAATCCACAAACTCAAATACACTGAAGAGAGACATTCAAACTCTTTGGTAAATATTTTCAACTTCCTTCTTATTAGGCAAACAGCCACATCTTGTGTGTGGCATTCTTGGATGTCCACTCCTTTTTCTCCCAGGACTAACCAGTGTAAGGCATGTAGCATGATTTCTGGGAATTTTCTTTGGGAAAAATTCCTGGAAGGCTTTGTGATTGATAAGTTGTTAAGTTTTGCTAAAGCCAACCTGTGACAATAAGAGCACCCACCATTGTAAAAAGTCCCATAAATTTAAATATATAGTTAAGGCATAAACTGGTTCCCCACTGAAATTATTTAAAGTTCTTTGAATCTCTGAAAAAAAAAATTGAAGCCATATTCCTATTCTACAAAGAAATATTTCTGTAACAGGACCTCTAAAGAGCCATTTATTCAAGAAAACTTTATCATTCATAGTTTTCCTTAAATGTGTTGAACAACATGAATGCCTCATTTGCTTTATTTCAAGGGTTTTCCCCTGTCTACTTCCCTTTTTATTTTTGTGCTCTTGAGTTTTTGACCTGGCAACTCCCTCTATGTACTTTCTTTTCCACTTCCACTTTTCCAGAAGTGTAGTCATAAAATAACACATTCTCCGGGTAAGCTCTGACCTGGACGAAGGCCAGTAGTGTGCTTGAGAACAGCTATTAGCACCCGTATGCTAATAGCTTGCAGATCAATAACTATTCTGGTAGAGGCTTTCAATAAAGGGGCTTCGAAATGAAGAAAATGGGGCTAAACAGAAAAAGAAGTTAATACATAAAATACAGTTGTAATATTTTTCTATCTCAGGCTTACTCTCAATTAGGTTTGCTGCAAACCTCTAACTCAGACCTCTTGGAGTCCTGTTAATTCTGTTAATGAATTGTCAGGGCTGACTAATTATGCACTGTAAAGTCTCTCTTGTAGTCTAAGGGAAATGGCACAGACTATCAAATATACACTCCAAGAATTGAAATGTTAGTTTCCATTTTCTCTAATTACTAAAGAGAGGAAGCAAATACAAAAAGAGGACCTGGGCTTCCTGGAACATTCTATTTCAAATTTATACAGAGAGAACTTGAATATATTAGTAAAACAAATACACGAGTACATGGAAATCCCTGTTATAAGGCTCCTATTAAGGTGCGTGTATGTGCGCGTGCACGCACTCGTGAAGCCCTTGAGACAGAAAGTTTCCCTACAGATATACTGACTATTTTTAATGTTCTAATCAGGGATTGATTTAAGAGGGATCTTGGGACAACTTTCTTGTAGAAGTGGGTCCCTGATTAAGACCATGAAAATAATTATAAGAATGGCATATCAGAGCAAGAAATTCTGTACTGGCAATTATATTCAGTAAAGGATACTTGGTACTTTGCTGATCTCAATTATTCAGCAAAATTGTGTTTCCCTTTAGCTTCACATTTGTTTTGCCAAATTACTGAGTACCTTTAATTTGTTGATGGTGTGCTAAGGATTAAACAATGGGTGGAAAAGATCCAGTTTCTGTCCTCACAGAGGTTGCTCTGTGGGTTGGTGGAAAGAAAGCAATCGTGTAATGTAACATGTGGAGCTTCAGCATTGGAAATGAGCACAGGTTGTTGGGGCAACTGAGAGACTTCCCACTTCATGGCAGGGTGGGCAAAGAGGCAACAGAAAGGCTGATGTATTGCTGGAACTGGGAGTAGTTTAGGACGATGGAAGCACAAGTATATACTGGGATGTCAGGAGAAATGGAGCAGAGAAGTCGGCAGGGATGAGTCCAAGAAAAGCTGTGCACATCACACAGTGGAGCTGGAATTTCTTCATAGGTCCGTGTTATCAACCTTTGCACAACTTTTGGTGGGAGGGCACATCAATGAAAGCAACAGATCTTGCAAAACAGAAGCTATTCAAGAATGTAAAAGAGAAGGAATTGCATGCAGAGAATTGGTTATACAAGTGAAGAAAGCCAAACAGGGGATGTTGAGGTCACCCAGGGATTAGCAAGAGCAAGGAACCATTACTACCCTCAGCTAGAGGGATGGGGCTGGGAGAGAAAGCAGTGTGACTGAAGCCCAGGGACTAGGGCCATCCACTGGAAACAGAACCACTATGGGCTGCCCTGTGGGCACCAAAACCGGGATGGGCTGCTGAGGCTCTGCTCAGAGGAAGACAGGGACGGGGAAGAATACAGTGGCTTCTGCCTTTCTCCTGCCCTCTAGTTAATTACCTGCTAGGGCTTCCCATTGGCCAGATGAATCAGGAGCCTGAAGAAACAACCTGCAAGAGCCAGACCTCCAGGGGAAGGAAAGGTGAACAATCTCCTGGGGGCATGCGGGCCCAGCCAGGCGCGGTCTGCAGGCTGAATAAATATGACTCACTAATGTAGGTTGATGATACTATGATTAATAAAAGACAAAGTCATTTAAAGGAGGTCTTAATTAATGACGGAAGCCTTTTGTCATTATGATTATATTCAACAGGTGCTACCATTATGATGTTGGGCTCTGGGTGTTTTTATAGACTTGACAAGGAAACTATACATTAAAAACCATTGTATTACATTATTTTAAGCAATCTGGGCACACTGGGGAAATAATATGATGACATTTGAATTTCAGAAAGGCCATTTTAATGTTCGAATAGGCTCTGCCCCGTAAAATGTAAGAACCTTAGAGTAGAGGTCATATCTTTTTGTCTTGTCCCCCAGCACAAATTCTAGTTCCTGACATAGGTTTTTAAATGCTTGCTGAATGCAAGGATGGACTGCGCCTGGCATTTAGAAGATGCTCAGTTACTTTTGCTGAATGAATGAGTGAATGAATGAATAAGAAAGGAAGGAAAGAAGGAAGGGAAGAAAGAAAGAAAAGAAAGGAAAGGAAGAGAAAAGGAAAGGAGATAAATTTGAAGACTATTAAAATAATATGGTAAGAGATCCAGGGCAAAAGTAATGTGGGAGAAAGAATAAGAGGACCCCTGGGAGAAATATGTTAGAGACCAGTCTGAGGATTTTCTTACATGTGGGAGGTAAAGGAGATCAAAAAGCCTAGAATGGTTGCCTGCTTTTGAAGTTTACTTGGCTTACTGGATAGAGGTAGCACTGACTAGAGTAGGACATGCAGAAGAAAAAGTCTGGGGCTGGGGGCTATGATTGGGGAAGAAAAGTGTTAAAATATTAATATTTAGGGGTTAGGAAAAGATGTATTTCAGGTCTGGGCATATTTTTTGCATAGTTTTTGTGTAGGATTCTGCTATATGTCACGTAGATAGTTTATTTTAGATAAACTTTTCCAAAAAAAGCAACTGTTTTGCTCAGGCTACTTATTTTTAACACTAACCCCACCCCCCCACCCCGCCCCACTCCAGGAACAATGACTGTGAAACAGAATCTACTCCCAAAGTTCAGGCACTTAGCAAAAGGGTCAATATTTATTTCTTTTCTGTGCAATTTTTTGCTAGATTTACAAATTTAAAACAGTCAAGATATTGAAGGAAACTTTCTTTTTCTAACTTAAAATTATTTTGATGAATTTATAGAAGTTATAAAATTAATAAAGTTTCTAATATTCATCTCACATAAAGTGGATTGAGTCAGGTTGGTGGCATTCACATAGGAATTACATCTATGCTGTATTATGTTTCACTGTCATAATATACATGTCGAGGACCAGATTTAATTCATCCATATTTACACTTAGATGTAGAATAGACACATTCAAGGGCCTGTCTTGTTAAAATGTTATACTGTGTGCAATTTGAAGTATCAGAGGACAGGTATTGAATCCCCGCCAAAATTAAACCTATCTTTCTTGATATTCCTTTGTTCTGTCCTTGCTTTTCCTTGTTTCATAGTTGTTCATTCATTCTTTCTTTTCTTTCTTCCCCTCCTTCCTTCCTTCTTTCTATTGTAGATTCTTGTACTAGCTGCTGAAAATGGGCCCACTAGGTGCAGAGGCTGATGAGAACCAGACAGTGGAAGAAATGGAAGTGGAGCAGTATAGTACAGGGCAGACCACTCCTAGAGGTGAGACGGCCCCGGACTCTGAGCCCGAACTTATAGATAGCACCAAGCTGATTGAGGTGCAGGTCATCCTCATATTGGCCTATTGCTCCATCATCTTGCTTGGGGTGATCGGCAACTCCTTGGTGATCCATGTGGTGATCAAATTCAAAAGCATGCACACAGTAACCAATTTTTTCATTGTCAACCTGGCTGTGGCAGATCTTCTGGTGAACACCCTGTGTTTACCATTCACTCTTACCTACACCTTAATGGGAGAGTGGAAAATGGGTCCTGTCCTATGCCACCTGGTACCCTATGCCCAGGGCCTGGCAGTACAGGTGTCCACAATCACTTTGACAGTAATTGCCCTGAACCGGCACCGTTGCATCGTCTACCACCTGGAGAGCAAGATCTCCAAGCGAATCAGCTTCCTTATTATTGGCTTGGCCTGGGGCATCAGTGCCCTGCTCGCGAGCCCCCTGGCCATCTTCCGCGAGTATTCGCTGATTGAGATTATTCCCGACTTTGCGATTGTGGCCTGTACCGAGAAGTGGCCTGGCGAGGAGAAGAGCATGTACGGCACTGTCTACAGTCTTTCCTCTTTATTAATCCTGTATGTTTTGCCACTGGGCATCATATCTTTTTCCTATACTCGTATCTGGAGTAAACTTAAGAACCACGTCAGCCCTGGAACTGCTAATGATCACTACCATCAGCGGAGGCAAAAGACCACCAAAATGCTGGTGTGCGTGGTGGTGGTGTTTGCGGTCAGCTGGTTGCCTCTCCATGCCTTCCAACTCGCCATTGACATTGACAACCAGGTCCTGAACCTGAGGGAGTACAAACTCATCTTCACCGTGTTCCACATCATCGCCATGTGTTCCACCTTTGCCAACCCCCTTCTCTATGGCTGGATGAACAGCAACTACAGGAAGGCTTTCCTCTCCACCTTCCGCTGTGAGCAGAGGTTGGACACCATTCACTCTGAGGTACTAGTGTCGTTTCAGGCCAGAAAGAACCTGGAAGTCAAAAAGCACCATGGCCCCAGTGGCACTTTCACAGAGGCTACCAACGTCTAAGGGAGCTCTGGTGTGAAAATATACGGATGAATTTTGACCGGAGCTGTAAATCCGGTTGCGGAGAGCTTCCAGGTGCATCCTGACTTCCCATTTTAAGGAAGAAAATGAGCATCTGAATGGTAGTATCCATGGTATCATTTGTGGAAACCTCACTGGCAGAGCTGAGGTGGAAGCACGCGTATTTGAAGATGGGGCAACAAAACAGTCCGGGCGCAGTGGCTTGGCTGGTAGGTTGAATTACGAGTAAAAATGGAGAGCGATGCTTGTGACCGTTGCCCAGAGTAAGGGAAGCCTGAACAAGGAACTGGCGTAATGGCATCGCTAAGAGGTGGTGGCTAAATAAGATGACTTTCAAATAACACTGGGGAGTAGATTGGGGATGATGTATGATTGACTGCTCTCTCTCATCTGATGAAAAGATGACCAAACACCAATTTTTTTAGGGGGCCACAGGTTCACTTTTATTGTGTTTTGTTTTTTGTTTTTTTTTATGAATCTTTCTATAGATTAAAAATCCACCAGAAACACTGCAGGTAAATGTTACCATCTATTTGCATGCCTTCAAGGAAGTAAACTGAAATTTACCATATAATTAGTATTTTGGCAAATGAGGGGGAAAATCCTTAATACTCAGCTGATTGTTCTTAAAACCAAGTGCACATTTAGTGAAAAGTTGCTTCAACTCAGAATCAAAGCTTGAAATTCTCAGAAAATGTCAGCCATCATCTAATTTCTCATTTCAAGTTTCCCCCGCTTTCTGTAGATACTACTTCAATAACAAATAAGCATACCATGTACTACATTTTAGTCATTTAATTAATTAATATTAATTATTGTAACTTTGAACATGTATTATTCCTATGTTGGACCTGAGTTTGTCCTTACTAGAAAGTAAACCAATTAGAAAATAATTTTGTGGCATTTTAAAACATTTTGTGGTTATTTGTAAACAATTTTTGCACAGGTACATAGCTCTAATGCGTTTACAGAACATAGCAGTGTTATTATTTTTTTTTGAAATTCATCCTCAGTACATTCATTCATGACCAATAAAACAGTATAATGTCATCAAAATAGAACCCATCTGGTAAAAAAAAAGTCTTTAAAACATTAGATTCATTCCACTTTGCAAATGTTCTATTTGGACCAACTTCAACATAAATTATGTTCTTCTCAAAATTATTAGCTAAATTATTTGGATAACATAAGTACGTACATAATAAAACTCTACCTATAAATAGTGGAACACAGATACTCTAGTATCTTTCATTTAATGATTTTATGAATATAATTTTTATTTTAATAGTGCCCAACCAAAGATGCTTAAAATTCTATTATGTTCATGACAAATATTCGAGACATTAAAATAATTGTACTTCTTTAGATGCTGTTAAAGAAGTTTCATTGCCATATTTTTGGCATATTTTTATTTTTGTAAATACAGTCCTTAAATTTTAAATAAATTCCATATGAGTATTACATTTAGTTACAAACATTAACTTTTTAAACTGGAGAGTTTTATTTTATGGATATATTTAAAATTCATACTACGACTCTCACTGAGCTACTTCTATGCTAGAAATGAAAGACTGGTCTTGAAGTGGACTGTACTTTTGAAATACAGAAAAAGAATGAAAACAATGGAATTTAGATCAGGCGGAAGACTGATTAAGAAGTAAACAAAAAAATACTGTATATCTCTAATATATCATATAATTAAAGATTTCATTTTTCTGTTGGGCTTAACATAAATGTCTAAAAAGAACTCTTTTGTTTTTTAAATAGCAGTTACTTTGAATAAGATACCAATAGAAAAATGTGGTTAATAGTTTTTGGGAGAATTCTTACACTATAGGAATTGTGTATGCTACTATATTAACTGTTTTAGTAGTAAATTATTGGACTGTAATTAATGATCTAATTAGTATATATGATCTGATTAATTCTGTTAACTCAATAAAATATCTTTTTACATAGTGACTTCATCTGTTGAAATAAAAAGAATTTGGGAAACTAGAGAAAATGAGTGATAATTTATATCAGTTCCTGTTCAAGACAAGGTAGTAAACTGTTCACACAACTAAAAACAGGAAACTAATGGTGACTCTTCATCCGTTAGTTCAGCTTTCTTTCCATTCTACAGGAACCTGTGTCAGTGGATCCATCGACAATGCCTGAATCTTTATTTTTAGACCAGGCCTTTCATCTGAACTTGTATTTCTATCAGCAAACTTCGCGTGACCACACAGGTGTCTCACCAGCAGAGGAAAGCCAGCGTGTCTAAGACAAAACCTGTCATTGTGATGCACAGCCCACCCCGCCTCCACTTGGTTTTCCTGTAGTTCCTGCCCCAGTTGTGACACTGCTCTCTACTCAGTCCCCCAAAGCCTTACACTTTGGAGTGACCCTTGACGCTTCTCTCCCTTTATCACATGTACCCAAATAATAATTCCCACGTTTTCTTCTTAATCCCTTCATGTTTTTTGAACCAATTCACTTCTCTCCATTCCTATGGTCCCTACAGCAGTTCAAGCTGTGATTATTCCCCCGGACCCCTATTATCTCTCATCTGGTTTAATGTAGCAACTTCCTAATTGGTCTCTCTATATTTTATCATCGTCCCATCCAATCCACTTTTACCCACCAGCCAGGATGATTTTTCAAAAACTCAAATTTTATGCAAAGGACAATACGCTCTCTCATTGCCATCAGACAAGTCTGGCAATCTTGAGAATTGCCCGAATAATAATTTCTGGTTTCAACCTCATCCTCTTCTCTCGATATCTCTTTGGGTTCCTCAGAATTGCAGTGATGCGGGTTGACCCTATCTCATTTTCTTTTTCTATTATGAAGGTCATTGTTTTAAAGATATTCTGCCCCATTAGCACAGGTAAACCAAGGAGTCAAGAATAAGTAAAGACCATTTTCCCCCTATGACAGATTGATTGGAATGGAGGAAGAAAAAATTATATCACACCTTCAACAACAATCAAAAAACCACAGAAGCACATAAATTCTGGTTTATCTTCTTAAGAATAGCAAAGAAAATGACACCTCGGAGAGAAAATAGTCTAATTTTTTCATGTTGATAAGAGATGAAATACCAATATGTATGGCAGCAAAAATAGTTTACTTTTCCTGAAGAAAACAGAGAACATAAAAGACACAAACACAGTGAAGAATACAAATGTCTTCATGATTATGTCTCACAACCTTAAAGGTAGGAATTTTATTAAACAAGGGGTTACTAAAGATTGATCTGTTAGGATTTATAAGGGATATCTGGCCGTTAGACCATTGGCCTTATTCTGCCTTGGTACACTGGTCAGATGTCCACGAACTTCACAAGTTCTCCTGGGTATGGAAGAGGTTGTAGGAAAGACGGCCTATGGGCTATGCCGTTCACATGCCATCTGTGGCGCCAGTGCTTTCCCGTGAGTTCATGAGTATGTAACCAAATGGCAGTAAATGAAAATGACTAACCCTGAATCTGTTCTCCTTCATAGACAACTCAATGCCGAGTTTCAACACTGAGAAATTCCTTGCAAAACACCACATAGTTGATGACAACACAGGCATGTGGAGTCACATTAAAATTGAAATGTACTGCATTATCCTCATGAGATATAAAAGGAAAAAAATTACAAGTGAATATTTTTAACTTAATTTTTTGCCCTTTTCATAGGAAAGTAACATGCATTGTAAAAAAGAATAAGAGAGTTACATGTACGTGTATACACACATATTTAATTACAAACAAAATGCTCTGTGGTTTGGACTATTAACCAAAATTGCATGATTCATGAATTGCTGAACGAAGTAAATAAGGTCTTTAAATTTACTCAGTTGAATTTTCTTCTTTAGCAATAGCTTATAAAATTTGACTTTGATTACACCATCCACTGCACCGCGGCCTCTTTGGACAAAGTCTCTTTGCAGCCGTTGTTGTTGGAAGTTTGTTGGCTTGGTGCTGCTGGGTGTTCTCTGTTCCGGTTAAGCTTCAGGTTTCGGCAGGAATCATGCCCTGGGTGTCAGAGGTGTGGTCTTCTCAGCCATTCAGTCCTCTGGTCTTTTCCTGGGTGTGTGGTCTCAGTAGGCATTCCTGCCCCTTCTAAGGAGCTTGTTTTTCCTGTTCCCTTCCCTTACCAGCGCTCTGAACCGTGAAGGTGTCTCCCTTCCTCCCTGGCAGAGGAGTTTCTTAGCCTTCCTGCAAAGCTCCGCCCCTCCCCCCAACCTCGCACCAAATCCGACGACGCTTGCTTTAGGCTCTGTGATCTTTTATGCGAATACATAGCGAGATTCATGGGAAAAATCCTTGCAGGAGTGTGTGGACTTCTTCAGTTTCTATAGTCCCCAAGAGTTCTCACTGTCCTGACAGTATGCCCAAGGTCTTCACCCATTTTTCAACTATTCTAGCTGAATTCTTCCTATTAGTGTCCCATGGATCTGGTAAGTACATGCTGGTGTCCCCTCTCTCCACAAAGGTGCCTGTATCTCTTTACTGTTTGGACATTTAGTTGCTTTGCAGTCTCAGCCCTCTAATAGATTATAAAACAATCATGAATAGTCATGAATTTGAAGTTATTCCAACTTTTTTTTTTTTTTTTTTTAATAAAGGCAAGAGTGAGGTTGTTCCCTGCTCTCTCCATTCTGGGGAGGACACTAGAAGTCCTTAATGAGATATTTTACATTCTTTTAAAAATAACACATCTTCAAATCGAATTTTCCACTTAGAGCCCATTTTCATTCGGATTAGCCATAGGTCAAGTACACAACAGCCACCTGTGGTTAAGAGCTTCCATACTGGACAACACAGCCCTAAACTTACAGCTGCTGAATGTCTTGTACATAATAGTCATAATATGTATATTTTAAAATTAATGTTACTGGACTTTGTCTTCTGAGCAGTGAAAAGTTGAGACTTTCAGGTTTTTTATGACCATAACTATTATTAGTATTTTTTAAGTAACCATTTTATCTAAGCATAGAAGAAAACTAAATGCCATATTATCCTAAATGTATACCTTACCTTTACTTCTTTTTTTAAAACACAAAGATATTGGGGGTATTAATTGTACCTAATTGAAATGAAAATTTGTTAAATTTGATCAATAGGACATTTCTACCACATATTTTAGCACCTATCTTTAAGCCTCAGTTGCTACATTAAAGTGTTTTTGAATGATATATAAATATCTTTAGCTTTTTCATGCAGAGATCCTCATTTTTATTTGCATCAAAATTACAATATTGTTTTTAATCCACCAGAAGCAAGTTATAAAATATTATGAATCAATGCATTTGTCTGAATAGCAATGCTAATCAAAAATCCTTTAACAAATTCACAGTTTTGATTTATGCTAGGTGTATAATGAGAATTTGAATGCTTAATATAGAAATTAAGTGGAAATGCTGAGGGAGTATATAATGGCAGAAACATAAGCTGCCTTATAGATTATTTTATTAAATTCATCATAAAGTACAGTCTTTTAACCCATGTATTTACGCGGTATTGTACCTCTGATCTCAAAACCTAACCAGTTATAATAAGCCTTTGTTCACTTCACTCCGTGTGCTATACTGTTTTCTGCCTTCATCTGTTTCAGTTGGATGCACACTCTAATTGAGATAAATAGTTTCAGGACATCAGTTTTTCTAACATTCAATATCTCACCCCCACCCTTCTCTCCCTGAATATGTTCTAAATTCTGCTGCTCTAGTGGTCATTAATGACACTTCTAGTTTTCATATGTGCAATGATCTTATAAAGACAAGAGAGGAATGTCTACAGTTCTTTTACCACCTCCCTTCGGAGGGGGCCCACCCTGCACCCCTGCTCCTCCCTCACTACCCGTGGTTCCAGAGTGGTGGCCTTTTCAGCTCCCAAATGAGCAGTGGGTTCTCCTCCTACGAGACTTCCTCAGTGCTGCCTGCAAAATTCTTCTCTTCTCTCTTTACTTATTTTATTCCTGCGTTTCCTTCATATTTTAGTCAAATCATCACTTTCTCAAGGACATTGTTTTGTTCTTTAACTAATGTATCTTCTCTGTCACATGCTTTTACAGTGTCATGTACTTTTCATAATTTTAAACTTACATGTAAAATATGTAAAATTTGACTGTGTCCCCTAGTAAACTGAGAATCCCCCAAGAGGGGTTAACACTATGCTTACTTAAAAAAAAATACAAACCCTGTTTGCTTTTCTGCTTACTGGTTTTTTTCTAAATACTGAGCCAATAGTGTCTGGCACACAACAGATCTCAATAAATATTTGTTAAATTAATTTTGACTGGGTAAATTAAATGGGTGCCAGTTTTTAAAAATATACCACATGTAAAATTCTGAGCTACATTCTTTATAACATTCATTTAATCTTTATAAAAAGGCATGGAGTAAGAGTTATTATCTAATTTTAAAGATGAAGACATTGAGACTTGGACCTGTTAAGTAAATTCACCGAAGTAACACAGCTGACATGAGACCCAGGCAGATCTGACCCTAAAGCACATGCTGTTGACCAGCCTGAAGTGTGATTTTACCAGGTTGCTACTCGCTGCCTGGTTTTGTTTCCTTCCAGTCTGGATTGATTTATCTCTTTATTTTTAAGAGACTTCAACTTGTGAAATTACTTGATTAACTGAAAACAATTTGCTTTATAGATACATGTTTCAGAACCATATTACTTTCAAAAGACATGTACATCCTTGTACATCCATTTTACAAAAGTAAATGGTGTTTTGGGTTCTACGTGTGTTAGAATATATATTTATGTCTATATATCTGTTTCTGTTATGGAATATTTAGACTATAAATGCTAGAAAAGCACTAGTGTTAGCAGGTTTTATTCATTATCCCAATATAAAGTTAAAAAAAAGTAGAAAAGAATTTGTTTCTGTTTTAGCTTTTATATTATAGATAAATCAACAGCAATGCTAAAAGTTTAAAGTTATATAACCCTATAGAAAATCTGTGTTTCATGTCTAATATAATTTTACAGTACTGGTTCATTACCAATAAATGAAATTTTCAGCACTTAAGCTGCCTGTCAACTATTTAAAGCAAGAGAATATTAAAGTTTAGGCTTACTGATTTGTACTCTTCGTTTTAAATTAACCAAAGCAATAAAATTCTCCCAGGTCACTTTACTTGGGAAATACCAATCTTAATGCATTTTGAAAGACTAAGAAGTTAACTCTAAGGTATTCAGAGAACAGCGTGATACCCACAAGCATGCTATTGTGAGCTGAGCCTTTTCTTGTCCTTGGGAACATAACAGCCACCTGTTGCAAAGAACTGGAACCACCACTAATTACCTCAGTCAGCAGCAGTCAGAATATTTGTGACTGAGGCTGGTTTCACCACCAGGCTTCATGGTAGGACATGTTCAATAAGGTGAGTAGTAATTAAGCTGTGTGAAGTCCCACTTCTCAGAACTGAAAGGTACAGGGGCTGCAAGTCATTTTATATTCATTAGTGAGGGAAGCAGCAGTAAGCACACACTTGACTACATTGGGCTGTATTGGATGTATTTTGGAGTGAATAAAGCCACAGGGGTATTGCATTAGCTGTAATGATAGATCTTGGTTAAGTAACCTCAGTCTGCATTTTCCAAATGGTCAACTGTTCTTACAGCCATTTCCTAAATGCTCATTGACTTCTTTCCCACTGACAAGGGGAACACTGAGTCCTCTCCTTTTTGCTCACTCATGCACGCTCATAAATTTATGGGATTTTGTTGACAAGCCATTGCTTCAGATTTGAAAAGAAGGCATCGTGATTTGACATGGAACAAAATATTATAAAAATCGTATGAATTTCTTCAAAATTTGATGGGAAAAATATTAGTCTCTGTTCTCCAAATTCCTTGAGATCAGGGAATATAGTTTGAAGTGTGACTTCAGAAAACTGTCTTGCCCACTTCCCTATCTATTAAAAAAAACCTTATTTTTATCATTTTTTATTGATCAGAATTTGTATAATTCATACCTAAAGATGTCAGATATCCATTAAATACTTATCAATCGATGAATTGCTGAGAAAATTTAACACCTACCCTTCCATTTCTTTTCAATATATTTGATGTAGACTATGCCATACTTTTAGTACTTAAGATCTTAGACTTTAATTATGGAATTTGTATTTGAGATAAAAAAATAAACTAGGCCAGCTGTTGAAAACAACTTAAATATTATGATCTATAAAAAGAGCTGTATTCACTCTGTTCTCTAAGAAATACACAGACAATTTTGTTATTTATACTAAGCCTTCTTCTACAAAGGATTTAAAATGTCTCATACAAAGGTGTGAATTTTACAAGGGAGGAGTTACAAGTGAAGGGAACTTCTAGCAAAAGAATGAAAGTGAGAGATGAAGTTTCCACTCAAATATTATGACATAAAATCCTATAAGATTGCTAGAAGTAGGGCTAGAAAACCTTTCTTAACTCTACTTCGAGGGGTTAAACTGTATGTTATCATAAAATCAAAATCCATTCACAATATTCTTTTCCAACAAAATACTGGGAAGATGGGACTACACATAAAATTTTACACAATCACTAATATTCAAATAATGAGCATCAATTTCTACAAGAATAATGAAGAGACTCACACTATTTGCTAATCAGCTTATAAAAGTAGACATGGAAATGGCATCATGAAAATCTAGAGAGAGGAAATGTCCTACTGTCTTATCTAGCTTTGTAGCTTCAGTACCTAATACTGTTTAGCATCTTTTGGTAACTCAAGTATTTGTTGAATGAATGAATGAGTAATCAATGAATTAAGAGAGGAATGAAAAAAATATATATGGTATTGGGGATCCTGATGACTTAAATTTTGGGATCACTGTGAAAAAATTTCTAAAGATATTTTACAAAGTATTTGTACATGTTTCTTTTTTCTTTCTTTTTTTTTTTTTTTGTATCCAGAAAACTCAAAATCAGATTATAAACTCTCAAGGTTAGTGACTATGGCTTACTCATCATTTTTCTTCCTACCTTGGCCCATAGAAAAGCAGCAGCTGCTATTATTTAAAAAAGAAGACTCCTACTCTGTGTCAGGTGTTTCTTATTTATCTTAGTGTTTCAGTCAGCTTAGGTTGCCATAACAAAATACCATAGACTGTGTGGCTTGAACAACAGAAGTTTATTTTCTCATGTTCTGGAAGCTGGAAGTCGAGAGATCGGTGTGCCAGCATGGCTGCATTTTGGAGAGAGAGAAAACCATGATGTTTCCGGAGGGTCACTTGTTGCTGTGTAAAGTGGTATAGTATTTTAAATTATATATTATAATTGATTATTGTGGCATAAATGAATATTAATATTTTTTCATCCATAAATGTAATAGTATAGTACCTTTTGTATTTTTGCTGATTTTCTTTTAAAAATGTAAATGTCTATATCATTACATGTAATTAATATTTTATCTCTTTATCTCTAATCCTTCTAAGTCATTAATTACCTGATCAGTTCTGTTGAATAGTAGTGATAATGGACATCATTATCTTATTTCTGACCTTAAAATGAATTTATTTAGATTTATCAATTTGTTAAACTGTATTCATAGATTTTTTTTTTAAAGATACATTTTATGAACAGACGAACATTCTTATCTACTCCTAGTTTTCTAATTTTTCGATCATTTTTATCAGCCTTGGTTTGGTCAGTAAAATGAAATTATTCTTAATGTTACTGTAACAAAGTATTTTTAAGGGAAATGGGACAAATAAGAATGTACAAAGAGCCGGGTGAGTGAAGGTCAGGAAGAGCTGCAGTGGAAGGTGAAGGATCCACTGATGACTTCAACCTGAAGCGTTAAAACAAGTGAGTTTCCCAGTCTCCCAAGTTAGCAACTGTCGGGCCTCAGGGGAAGGCCACGACCTTGGCCTTGGTCTTGGTCTGCTGCAGCCAAGTAGGAGCCTGTGGAGCGGCCTGTGGAGCCGTGGCAACCGGCTGCCACAGCTTCGCTGGAATGAAAGCCTCTCCTCTAGTTCGCTTTCCAAATATTGTGCAAGCTCTTCTCATTGGCACCTTCTATCTGAAACCGTGCAGGGACAGAGATTCTGGAAAATGAGTTTCCTGGTAACTGCAATGCAAAATTGACCTTAGGAGAGGGTACATTAAGGCAAAGTTGAAGATGAAATTAGCAAAATTGTAAACATATATAAATATAGACAGATGATAGCAAGTACAGATTGAGATATGTAGACTTTCCCCCTTTCCCTAAGTGTGGTGAGTCACATTGATCTTTCTGAGATGCAGCTTCTCTAGTTAAGCCCTGCTTAGTTCTGATGTATATTATTTTAAAATAGACTTTGGGATCCAAGTAGCTGAAAACTCTAATCAAACTTTTAAGTGTGCTTATCACACCTAAATACTTTTTGTAGAAAAATCAAAGAGGAAATAAATTCAGGAGGAAGTAAGTTATGTGATATGGAAGTGAGGGCAAGAAAAAGACTTAGCAATAACTATCGCTCTTAAAATTGGCAATGATCGAAAGTTATTAGCAGAGACACTGAAGTGCTTAGCCATAGTAATTTTTATTTAAAGTTTAAGATAATTTTTACTTATAATAAATATTGGTATTTATTTATTTAATAAAATACTACTTACATAGTGTATATTACTTACTAGACTCTAGCTGAGATGCATATATTAATTTATTTAATTCTTAGGACAATACTTTGAGGTAGGTAATTCTATTACCCCCAATTTGCGGATGAGAAAAGTGAGACAATGCATTGATATATCCTGTGTTACAAATCTATCAGCTGTAGAGCTGGCAGTTAGTTCCATGTTGTGTTATTATAATTTACTAGGTTGTGCCATTTTATTGCCAAAATGTGGTGGAAGGAGAATGGAAAGACTAGGGGAAGGTATTGACATGCCAAAGTTCTTGCTTTATTCAAGGGGAAAACAGGGCACAAGGCATTGTGCTTTTGCTCTTTAGATCAGATGTTTATATTCATGACATGATTTAATTTGACCACCCCAAAGTTCTGAATTTACAGAGTATATTTCTGACCACCCATACACACTAATTTGCTATCACCGTGTCTTCAAATTTGGTGTTTACAAATTAAAGGGCCCGTCATGGGCTGTATGATTATTCCTGGTTTAGCGAAATGTGGCGAGAGAGGATCATGAATTTAAACATGTCTCATAGTTATTAGCCCTTGTTGCACTGGAGAACAGTTCTCAAAGAAAAGGGACTTGTGATTTGGGAACAAATGTCAAAGGTTTACAAAAATGGTCGAAGTCTAGTTATCTATGTCGCTTACCCATCTCCACTTGGATTCTGAAATCTTTAAGACTGTATCTTGTTCATCTTCCCCACTCCCTCCAGTTCTCAGTGTGGTACCAAGCAAGGGGTAAACAAGCAAGAACTGTGTTAAGCAGTACTGCTTTCTAAAGTTCAAAGAATCTCTAAAAGAAGGATGATAAGAACTTTTCTATTTCTAATTAAGTTACAAGTAAAAAAGTGAAAAAGTTATAAATTATAGTAAAAGATATTTCATATAAGCAGAAGGTGAATTTATGGGCCATAAGAATTGTTAATCTGTGATAGAAAGTGCTTCTTTTATTGTTACATTCCATTTTACGTTGTTACTTGTAGTAGATGAAGTAAACACTGATCCACCTGGATGCGTGGAGCCATGGCAAGTATGTTTTTTAACTTAGTTGTAGTTATTACCATTACTCCAACTATATCACGTTAAAAAAGGGAATAACCCATTCTAGAAAGAGAAGTACCCACCCTCTATTTAATAGCAGTTTGTATTAAACACTAATGTGCAGCATAATTAGCTGGTACATGACATACACAGTTTCCAGGAACTCGGTCCCACAAATTTTGATTCAGTCTGTGAGGATGGGACTCTGTTTTAAGGGATTCTGATATAGGTGCTTCATAAACTTCACTTAAGAAATGCTGTCATCTAAGAAATCGTATTACTTTCAATTATTATTTGGTGGGAGGTTTTTCTTTTCTCCAGAAACCCATAGACATCTGCAAATATATATTTCTGCTCCAGAAAGACTTCGTTACTTTGCTGTAATTCCTCCTGTAGAATACCTAGTGATGTGTTAATACTTACTTAAATTTAACCACAAATTCACTATTTTTGTTGTTCTTATTTTTTCTTGTAATCATTTCCCTCTGGTATCTTGCAATTCTTCCCTCTGACCATGTTTATAATATTTATTTTTTCTCTTGGTTATTGTCCAGTTTTTGCCTTTTTGAATGCCTTCTCATTTTGTTTGAATGCTTGGCATTGTGTTTTAAAAATTATAAAGTTAATTTGAGACTCCAGACATTATTGTCCTCTAGATAAGATTTGCTTTTTCTTTTGGCAGGAAAAGAAGAGTTTAATACAATATAAAGTTGATCTGTTTTGAATCTGAGCTTCAGTCTTTTTAAGTGCTTGTCTATTTCCATTCCATTCTTATTCTTACAAATTAACCTTTTGTCATCTCTACTGAAAGTCTGGAGTGAGGACCAGGGCTCTTCTTCGCCGGTCTGATTGTAGGAGAGAGTCGAAAGGCTTATTCAGTTTGTAGTATTTTCTGCCTTTGGGGGAAAGCAGCACTGTATGTTGAGACCACCACCGTGAGCTTCCCTTCTCCCTGAAATCATGACCACTGGGGTCTCTACTGCCTGAGCAGTGTTCTTGCTTCCTCTGCAACTGATGTTGAGAAGTTGATGGTCCTGGGAATTCTCTCTGTGCATTTGTTTGAGGTCTAAGATGAAAGCACCTTCCTACAATTCAATATATATGAATATAATATTCATAATATATATATTCCTCTCAGTTGCCTGGGAGTGCTACTGTCTGTCCTAAAATCATTTCATTATAATTATTTGATTGAGTTTTTTTCCTGCCACACATAGGGACTGAAATCAGTGTGTAACCTACATGAGGGCTGTGTAATGGTTCAAGATGAGTAATATGTTTCCCCCATTGTGTAGTATGATAATGGATACTAGCTAGTTTCTTACCCTCTCTTTCTGAAGAATGGGCTTATTTCTCATTAGCTTTCAAGTATTGAAGCTCCATCTTTAAAGATGGGTACCCTTTAATATTCCTTCCTTGTGCAGAACCTAGTCTTTATTGCTTGTTGCTACCACCACAAAGGTTGGTCATGTTGAGCTTCAGAAAGTACCCTCAGGACAGCAGAAGGTTCGTGAACTCTTCCTCACAGAAGTCAGCTTCTGCTCTGTCATTTTACTTAGGTGTTGCGTCAGGTTTTGTGTGTTTGTTGGTTTGCCTCTATATACATCTTTCTTGATGGACAGCAATATATTTTTAAAACCCTGATATGAAAAATATTATTTCCTAGTATTTCAAATTAATTTCTAGTGGAAGAGAAGGACATAAAAGCATACTATTGTTTAGTGAAAGTTTGTCTTTCATGTAAAAGAAATTTTAAGAAAATTCCTTCTAGAAATGTTATAAATGTGCTATAATTGTAAAGCATATTTTGTGGAAGGATATATGCCATACATCTTATGAGGGCTCTTTATCTCTTTCTCTGAGACAATTTTAAACCAACATTTTTTTTTACTAACAACATTTTTCTTATTTTTAAGAGAACCTCTCTTAATTGACACCTGTCGTTCTACAACATGCACATACAAAAGGCAGCAAATTTATTAGGGAATTAGAGAGAGAGATGCTTACAGTTATCTTTTTTCCTCAGAAAACCATTAAACTCAGCTGTGTCCTGGTCATTTTGTTCTTCATTTCTCTGAAAATGTGGCTCGAACTGAGACTCATACCATGATATTTACTCTGTGGGACACTTTATGAATAAGAAAAGAATATAAAAGAGGTGGGAAGCATGGTCACCACAAGCCATAAATCTCTGAAGAACACATTTTTATTAGGAAAAGCCATCAAATGACCAAGATATGACAATATTTCTATGATTGGAAGAAAATCATGGAGACATTTCAAAAATGCTTACTAGACAAAAACTGACTATTTCTACTTGTAACTGCGTAATTGTCCCAACGATAACTCAAGAAATAGAACTTTGCCTGCTTGTCCTACCTTCCTCACTTTATTCTTCCTAGTCTCAGGGTTCACTTCCACCTTTAGAAAGTCACCTAATGTCATCGTATCAACACATCTGTCTTATAAATAAATGATTGGAAAGCAAACTATAGGCTTTTAGAGAGGTAGGGAGCATAGTGGGACAGCACACATGGAGAACGGCAGAGGCATTGTGAAGTCCTAGGAGGGAAGGGGGTTTAAAGAAAAAATAACTGACCCTTATTGATAACCCTCATATTTAATGAAACCGACCAGTGTGAGTAGAACAACATCTCAAAACCATGACCCAGCTGGAAGCTGTTGCTAAGCTCATATTTTCCACTTTACTTCATGACACAGAAACACAGACTAACAAAAAGACTAAAGAATGTGGAAAGTGATTCTACATATTTGTCACAGAATAAAATGTTTTATTGCACTAGAACTGAATGAGATTAAAAGGAAATAAAATGATTGGAACCTTAATTCCTGCTACTGCAAGGTCTCTGCTAAGTCAATGCTGTACTTTGGAATTTGTTACTTATGTCCCCACATCCCTGTTTTCGCATTCTGGATCACTTAGGAATACGCTCAGTGGCACATATAAGATAAAATCATACAGTGATTTCACAAAATAGAGGGGTTTTCCCCCCTTACATAAGGAGGAGTTTGCAAGTTGGTCTTCCAGGGTGAGTGCATTCATATCACAATTTCATCCACATCCCAGGCTTACTCTTACCCTCATGTTTGCAAGAGTCTCCCCAGTTCCTCTGGTATTACAACTGATTTCTAGAAGGAAGGAAGAAAAGCATAAACTGGTTAAGTCTGTGCCTGTTTTACAAAGTGTCCCAGAAGCCTTCAGTGTATTGTTAGTTAGCACTGTGTCAAAGTTACCTCCGTAGACAAAGGAACACGTAATATGTAGTTTTTAGGTGTTAAAATTACCATTTCAAGAAAGAGAATATTTGTTGATAGAGAATAAAAGAAAATTGGATACTGGGTAGTCAATTAAATCTAGTATTCTAGTGGTATATACTTCACTATATGGTAGGAGTGGTAATAGTATCACTTATTGTTGTCCAAATATTTATGACTCTCCTATAAATATAATGCCCAGAGAGTACTTCTTCACATCCTTGAAATGAGGTGGGCCATGTTTTTTGTTTCAACCAACAGCATTGAGAGAAATGATGATGCGTCACTTTGCAGGAAAGCTAAGAGCTGGTGTGCCTTTGCTACTCTGGTGCGGAACTGGAAGTGTTCCAGATGGGAACCGCTTCAGTGGCCTGGGTGTGAGGACAATGAGCTGGGTCCTCTGCTGATCACGATGGCATATGTAGCTTTGTGCATGATTAAGACACAGAGACTCAAGGGTGATTTTCACACCACATTATCTTGGCTACTGTAACAATTGCCTTCTAGCATTAGATTCGAGAAAGCATCTAGTCATGTCTACATTTTCATCATTTTTAATATCATATTCTCCTTTAATGTCTCTTCCTTTTCTCTTCCTTTCTTTTGCTAACTCCACCCTCTGCCCCATCTCTGAAAACCTTCTAGCTCTGTTACTGGCACTGAGGTTGAAAGAGCTACTTCTGAGCTATGAAACCAAATAGCACAACTTACGGTGGCTCTATCTTCCTCTCCTTGGCACATCTTAAAGCAGTAAGCCTCAATTGGCCAAGTGCTCTGTCCCGCTGTCTGAAAATACTTTTTTTTTTTCAGTTTTCTTTCCAATTTGTGAAAGATTGAAGATGAATAAAAAAAAGAAATCCACACTAGAGATTTGGTTACTTGATTAAACCTGATGTTAGCTCAGCAAGTAAATGATGGTTTTAATTTAAATTTGTATAGTACCAGCCCAGAATGCAAGGGATAAAGCAAAGCAGATGCCAGATCACAAGATGTAAGTCCTGGGATGTAATTAAAAAGGCATAAAGAACATACTCCTTGAAGCTTCACACATTCTACTTAGGTAGGCTTCATTGGCTCTGTATTGCTATGTTTAGAAGTCATGGTTATGGTATGTTTTTAATGTAGAGACAAGTAAGAGCTTCCATTGTTAAGAATGGTTTTATGATGATTACCCCTACAGAGATGATGATAATCATCTAAATGCGTCTTGCTCTAGAAGCAGGATATTGGATATTATTAGTGTAACAATGAACAAACCTGTAACCAGCATATTAAGTAATGCACAGTATATGCACATTGATAGTAGAGGATAAGCAAGACTGCTTGAACTTAAAACTCACTTTTGAAACTTTAATTATGTTAACTGAGGGAGCATCGCGGAATGAAGAGTAGGAGTTAAGGTTCTTATTTCCTCCGCTCTCCAATGGTTCAGGAGCCTTTTTAATGAAACGGTCTTCTCTCTGCTTTAGGCCCTTCTATATTGATATTCGAGGAGGTACGTTCATTTACTGAAAATAAAATAACACCTCTAAAATCCAGGATAATTACCGACAGCAAAAATATATACATAATTTTATTAGAAATAATCAGAAATTGCAGCATTTTTAGTAGGCGCTAGTCATTTCTGTTTGTTTATTTTATTTTTTCCCCAAATGCTTCTTTCCATATCCCATGATGTTTTTATGTAGTGGTCAATTTCTGTGCTGAAGGGACAATTCATCTTGAATTATGTATTGCTCGATTTGATTTCCTAATGTTTTAAAGCACTGTTTCCATTTATTTACGTGAGGCATATTGGTCTGGAATATTCTTCTGTTTTTTTTAATAATGTCTATCAAATTTTAGTAGTAGTTTACATTGGCCTCATTCTACGAGGTGGGCATTTATTCTACTTCCTCTAAATAATTTGTGCAAGATTAGAGTTATTTCCTCCTTGAATCTTTTGATATAATTCACCAGCAAAACCATCTAGACTTGGAGTTTTCAGAGGCTTTTTGGAAAAAATAAATAAATTTTATAATAAATATATATCTATATCTTCCTGTGATGATTTGCTGCATTGCATATTTTGAAAAATTCATTTATTCTTCTAAGTTGTCAAATTTGTTTGTATAAAATTGTTCATGGTATTATTTTATTATCCTTTTAATGTTTTTGTTGATAAGCAGACCACCATAAGACTTTGTATAAAGACTCATTAGTCTAAACATTTTTTTAACCTTTTCAATATTAAGAATTTCCAGGCTGTAATGATTTTTATTCCTCTTCTTTTCTCATTGTATGAGCTTTCTGAAAGAGGTCTTATCTACTGCCATAATTTCAATAACACTTTATATTAATGGTATCTAAGCTTGATGGCACATGAAAAATATCTGGCTGCTTTTTAAAAAAAATTGTTACATTCTGTACTTCTCTCCAAACCAATTAAATCAGAATTTCAGGGGTAAGGCCCAGACATCAGCATACCCATCTTTCTTAATGACCGTAACATGCAACTATGGTTGAGAATCATTGCCTTAAATGCTCAAGATCCTAAACTCAAATCCCTGCTAAATATACTTGAAAGAACATGAAGAAATTTTTCTTTCCAACCACCTGAGAAACCTGAGGTCCTTACCTTCATCTCTGAAACTTGTTCTACCTTCTGGTTTTTTTCTCTGTAAACCAACTGAAGTCAAATTTATATTAAAAACTTACACAGTGACTAAGAATTTTGGACACATTCACTCACCCCTGTAACCACTTCCTCCTGAAGGTTGCACTGCTCTCTTCCCTGAGGAGTCCCCATGGCTCCTTTGCATTTATTTCCTCCTTCCCCAGCCACAGTGACCACTGATCTGGCTTCTACCAACTATAGGTTAACTTTGCTGATTCTGGAATTTCACACAGATGAAGTCATAGAGTGTGTTTAATTTTGTTTCTAGATATTTTCCTCCCAGTATAATAATTCTGAGAGACATCCATGTTATTATGTGTATTATCTGGGGTTTTTTTTTCCCTTTCAGTTGGTGCACAGAATTTCCTTGTATGAGAATAACCTATCTTACCTATTCGCTAGTCAAATGCATTTTAGTTGTTTAGAGTGGTAGGCTATTGTATCTCACAATGCTTACCTTACATCAATAATGAAGCTCTTGTTCATTGTGATTCTGAAAGGCAGACCAGTACGTCTAACCAACTTACAAATCCTAAATTCTTTTTATGATGTGAAATTAGTAGTGAAAACAAAGCACAACTGAACCTGGGCCTTAGAAAGAGTCAAAGAAATAGCCCTCTTCATACAGTTCCTAGTGTGGCTACTCTTCATTCTATAATAATCAACTAGAATGTTCCCCAGGGGCAGAGAGCATTATCTGCCTTCTTACCCAAATCTGAGGTCATGAGGAAACTCGATGGCTTAAATTGCTGTTCAGTGGTCAGCTGAGTTTCCAATCTGCTAAGAGTGGAGACCATGGTTGAGCTCTCCCTAGCCCCATTCCTCAGGGGGCCAGCCATCCAGTTGGGGGTGAGCTGGTGACACAGAGGCTCCAGGGAAGATCCGTTCTTAGACACTCGCCCTCTGAATTTGGGTCTGAATGTGCGTTCCTTACCTGCTTCTGTCAGTATCACCATCTGCGGAGCTGCTGAATGCCTTGCATACCATGTGGTACACCACACAACATTCTCAGCAAAGAACCTGTTTTTCAGTAAGATAGGTGAGAAAAAAACCAGTGTACGTGAGATTCTCAGGTATTGTCACATACCCCAATGACTGGCATGACGAGATGGTGGAGTAGTCTAGTAATGGCTCAGTCATGTCTCTATCTGGATGACAGATCCTGTAAGGAGGCTGAGCTGCCCTCTAACGTTTTGATGTATGTTTTGTGACAGTGGCAGTGTACAGAGGTTCAGGAAACAAGGAGTGGAAAGAGGATGGTTTTTACCACCCTACACAGTGTTCTCAATAGGGCATGATTTCCCCCTGCTCCAGACGTCTGGCAATGTCTGGAGACATTTTTATTTGTATGACTCTGGAAGTGCTACTGGCATCTAGACGTACATGGCAGGACACTACTAAACATCCTGCAGTGCACAGAATAGCTCCCTATAACTGAGAATAATCCAGCCTGAAATGGCAATAGTGTTAAGACTGATAAACTGCCTTCTACGCCTAATGACACATTCCCGAAATGTGTGATTGCCGTCAACGCAACCCTGGGTTCCACTGATTAAAAGCTGTTAAGTCCATGGGATGGAATTAACATCACCTATGGCCTCATGACTAGTTACAGAGATGAGGACTGTAGCAGCTGTGCATGGCTCCTTCCTTCTTTTATTGTGTATGTGTTATTTATGCATTTTCCCTTTTCATTTAATGAGGTATCTTACATAAGGAGTGTCGATGGTAATTACTTGAATAATTTAGTCCCTAGGTTATAAGATATTCAGCATTGGGACTAATTAAAAGGAAAGAACATAATATAGATATGAATACTATCTCCTTTGGGACTCCATGTTTTCATTTTGTGGAGAGAGCTTAAGCTCATCTTGGTTTGTACAGGAAGAATTGCGTCATTTTAAATGGGTGCATGATGTTATTTTTGTTGTTACTTCTGAGCTTATTAAAGGCATAAAAATGGAAATGGATGCTCAATGGAAGTCAGTGGGGTAGACAATGAAGCTTTCCTGTTGACAACTTAATAGAGTTCTCACAGCCTTCCATCCTTTCCTCTGACACAACAGAAGTCACACCTATCTTTGCAGAATTATGTTAGTTACATAATTCTCCACCCATTTTTCTACCTTATAAATGTCTCATACTTCTTCCGTGTCTATGTATCTTCATACACGACATTCTCTAGGATCTCCAGGCCCTGTGTTTCAAACTTGTTGACATATGTTTTAAGACTCAGCCTGAATGCCAACACAACAGTGATTGTTTTCTGAATTCTTTAATATTAATTTATCACTTATTCTTCTATGTTCCCATACATTTTATAAATATCTACAGTGTAGCACTAAATATATTATAGTTTTTTTGGCTTGTAATTTATTACTTTACATTTAAACTTTGAGATCATTCCTGCAGTGCCTTAAGCATGGGTAGGGGTACAATAAATGCATTTTAAATATAGTATAAATACAAAAAATGTTTGGTCAACTTATATTTGATAAATTTAAAAAGAGTCATTAAAACACCTTTGCATTGCCTGAGTAAGAAAAAACAACACAGTTGACTAAACAAATAAAAATACATGTATTAATCATAAAACTGAACAGTGGTTCAAAAAACCAACTAATATGAGATATGTACAAAACAAAATATTATTTTAACAAATAATTAGAGAGTTTTACACCATGGAAAGAACTTAGAACAAAAGAAAGATGAGATAAACACTCTGACTTTGAATAGTTCATCGTCTAGTTAGGGAACTAAGAAATAATTATGCTATAGTTGAATCATGTATGTCTTTTTAAAGTGAGATAAGAATAAAACCTCTTTTTAATTCCCAGGAAGTGTTGGGAAGGCACCTCTTGCCAACAAGACAGTGAACACTTCAGTCTGGCCATGACAGACACATAGGTGTTCAACTTTAAGAGAATGAGAAGAGAAATGGCTTCCTGAACAACTTGTATAAATGTTATTTTTTAAAATTATATTTTATCGATATGCTATTACAGTTGTCCTGATTTTTACACCTTTGCCCCCCTCCACCCAGCACCCCCCCACTCCCTCAGGCAATCCCCCCATCATTGTTCATGTCAATGGGTCATGTGTATAAGTTCTTTGGCTACTCCATTTCCTATACTGTACTTTACACTCCCATGGGTATCCTTAACTACCTATTTGTATTTCTTAATCCCCTCACCTCTTCACCCATTCTCCCCCTCCCCTCTCCCACTGGCAACCTTTTGATAACTTTTTTTCTTTTGCTTTTAAGAGTCTCTCTTTATCTTTGAGCTTTGACCTTTTAATAATGATGTGTCTCGGAATGGGCCTCTTTCTTCCATCATAATTGGAACTCTCTGTGCTTCCTGGACTTCATGTCTATTTCCTTCACCAAAATAGGGAAGTTTTCTTTCACTATTTTTTCAGATTTGCAATTTCTTGCTCTTCCTCTTCTCCTTCTGGCACCCTTATGAGGCAAATGTTGGACCTCTTGAAGTTGTCCCAGAGGCTGTTTATACTACCCTCATTTTTTGGGATTCTTTTTTCTTCATGTTGTTCTGTGTGGTTGCTTTTTGTTTCCTTATGTCCCAAAGCATTGATGTGATCTCAGCATCATCCATTCTACTGCTGTTTACCTGTAAATTGTTCCTTATTTCAATTAGTGAATCCTTCATCACTGACTGGGTCTTTTTTTATGCTGCTGAGGTTCTCACTAAATTCCGTGAGCATCCTTAGAGTCAGTGTTTTGAACTCTGTATCTGATAGATTGCTTATCTCCATTTCATTTAGCTCTTTTTTCTGGCATTTTGATCTGTTCTTTCATTTGGACCATGTTTCTTTGTCTCCTTGTTTTGGCAGCCTCCCTGTATTTGTTGCTATGTATTAGATAGAACTGCTTTGACTCTGTGTCTTGGTAGTGTGGCCTAATGGAGTAGGTATCCTGTAGGTTCCAGTGGCACAGCCTCCCCTATCACCCAAGCTAGGTAGTTCCACATCCATGCCCCTCCTACCGGTCTGGGTGGATATGGTTTCTTCAATCCCATAGTTATCAGACTTCCATTCAACTCTATTTCTGATGTTCCTGAGTGATGATTTTTGTATATTTTAGTTGTAATTTTGATGTGGTTGTGCAAAGAGGTGAGCCGTGTCTGTCTATGTCGCCATCTTGACCAACAGCCCCTAAATGTTATTTTATGTAAAGAGAAAAAAGAGTGCAAAAACATGGTATGTTTAGAGATGAGTGAGTATAAGTCTGTGTGGTTAGGCAGAAAGCAGCAAAGGCTAACACTGGAGAGTCAGGCGGAGGCCAGGTAAAGGAAGAGTCCGTGGGCCATGCTCAGTATGAGGAGGAGGAACACAGAAGTGAAACTCCGGAGTGCAAATGCTGGGTGTGAACTTCATTCTAGACGCTTTCTGCACGTCTAGAATGCACGTTCTTCACAGGAGATGGAGTCATCTCCTGTGAACTGTAGAGAACTGGATAGTGTAGAGGTGAATAGGATATGCATGTTCTGAAATTTCAGCTGAACACAGGCTTCCATTGACGACTCCCTTTCTGCCAAATAGTAAAGTCACTCCTCGAGGTCAAAGGTTCTGGATAATTAAAAAAAATGAATTATACAAAAAGTTGAGAGGAATAAAAATTTTAACAGAAACATAGAAAATATTCCATGTCAGGATAACAGTTGGCAAATAATGCATAGATGCACACTCTGGGATTGTTGATTTGCCTATTTAAAGTGTAGAAGTTTAATATGACTGCCAATAGACTGTTCCTTCCATCTGTGGACACTGTTTTCCAAATGTCAGGGAGAATTTTCTCTCTGCTTTATAGCAGTTTTGCACTAGACAAAAACTGATGTTTTTGCCTATATCTTAGAAGACACCATCTGTATTTGTCAAACTTCCTGAACATTGCAGGAATCTGGGCTGGGTGCCTCGCTTAGATTTCTCCTGGCGACTTACTGTCAGTGACCACATGTGGAAGACGCAGCCTCCTTAGTTCTGCAGGGTCTAGGGAGCGTGAGGTGAGGACACATGACATAGTTCATGTGTTAAATTCTCGGTTTATCAAAGACACATGACCCAGTTTGTGGACCGCACAAGTCCCTTTCCTTCGTCCTGCTACCTTTTCAGTGCTTTTTAGAAATTCTACCAGATGGTGAGAGGAGGAATTTAAAAAAAGAAAAAAAGAAAAAGAAATACTTAAAGTTTTGGGCTAGGGGGTTTCTAAGAAAATCTGCTTTTAACTTCTGTATGTAAATGGAAAGATATAATAGCTCTACATATGTATCAATTATTATAGCAATAGAATATTTTTCTGAAGCTTTCGGTAACTGAAGGTTGGCTTTACCTCAGATACAGCTTTGTGATAATTGTGAAATGGAAACAGAAGGGATGGCAAGACAGAGGAAAATATGGAGCAAAGATCCATTTCATATTTTGAACTAAGCTTTTCACTGGGTGTTGATAAAACGTTCCACTAGGCACCAAGTAGGTGCTCTGACTGTACCGCAGTGACCCTTGGCCAAGGGTGGACCTTCGACCTTTCTTCCTACCAGCATTCCATGGATGACACAAATGTCTATTCAGGGGAGATGACCCAGATTCCAAGGAAATGCATAAGCTTGTAGAATAGACCCAATGTCCTTGGCTGATGTGAATGACAGACTTTTAGGAATGGAGGAAATTTCTCCTGCGGATAAGTAAACAGGAACCTAGAGATGTCAAACCCCTGGCTCACAGTCATGCAGCTGCTTCTGTTAGAGCTGAGCCCTGAGCCGGATTCCCTGGCTGCCTCTCTGAGATCCTGGTGAATTTCCTCATGTTAAAATCCCAGATGTGAAAATCATGTTAATACTCATGATATGTCGTGGTGAGAGCGCCACTTCACCTTTGGTCTTCCTCCCCAAAACCCATAACCCTAGTCTGATTTTTTTAAAAAAGAAAAATACAAATGCCAGTTAGGGGGCATTCTACAAACTACCCAACCAGCACTCTTCAAAGTGGTCAAAACAAAGTCACCAAAATGAAGCAAAATCTAAAAAATCTGTAACAGCCAAGAGGAGCATAAGGAGACATGACAAGTAAACATAATGCGGTGTCCCGGATGGGTTGCTGGACAGAAAGGGAGTGCTGGTTAAAAATTAAGGAAATCTGAATAAAGTATAGACCCTAGTTAATAATTTCCCCCAAACAGCAGAGCACTTCAACAGCTCTGAATTCCCTGCTTGGGGAATCGAGGAGGCTAGGAGGTTTTTCTGCAGCCTTCTTACTAGCTAAGTCAGGAAACACTACTCGCTAAAAAAGCAAACTTAGTCTCCAGCAAGGCACCTCTGTACCATTACACTATCCTTATTATTTTTATGTTCTCACAAAAATATTACAAAGCCCCTACATTTTTTAAATAAGAAGGCTTAGGCTTTCGGATTCTTGTCCAAGCCACATGACTGCTAATCAAAGCAGCTGAGATGTAAACCTAGGTCATTTGAATCCCAAAGCTTGTGGGGCTTTTTTTTTGTTTGTTTGTTTTTGTTTTTGTTTTTTTTTGGTTCCACTGTTACAGGCTACTACTAATTCAATTTTACTCCTTGGGGATAGGGGAGAAAAACTGCATCCTATGGCTTTTTTTTTCTAATGGAAAATGTAGGCAACAATAATGATATCAGAATGAAATCTGTAAGAATATTATTCTGATCTAATGTGGAATTCCTCATGAGCTTCAATAGTTATTACAGAATTTTCTATTCAAATGTTCATTTCAGAGATAGATCATGATGGAAAAGGCTAACTGGTATTGATTATTCATTTTTATTGCAACATTAAGAGGAACTGTTTTACTAGCTTATTATTTCCCTCTGTGGCTTTCTAAGCTCAATCAGCTTTGTTCTCTTGGGACATAAGAATCCTGCAGAAGACAAACAGAGAGTACCACAGAGCAAATTCCAATTACTTTATGAAATAGGAACTATTTTACTTTGTTTCTGTTGTTTCTTTAAGAGACTCTTTCTGATTAAAGAATTATAATTTTATACGCAAGAGTAAATTTCCCTTTTACAGCATTTCACAGTGCATCTATCTCTCTTCTCCTTCACGTGCTTGTATGTGCCATGAGGCTGATTCTAATTCCTGGCTTGGGGAACAGTAGTTGGTGTACCCCCCTCTGAAAAACTAAGCCATGCCTCATTGCACTTCTGTCCTCCACCTTTTCAACCCCAAACTTACTCTGAATGTTTCAGCAAAATCAGATTACATATTCTCTACAAGAATAGGACGTGAAGGATGAAAAGCCAAGTACCTGTACAGACAAAGGCATATCCAAGGTCCGCTCATGGAGATGGGGCTGTTGCTGCTGTTTCTGGTGATGCCCTGTCCTGCTGCTGCCGTGAGCCTGCCGAGACCATGAACCCTCCTCTTTGTCACGGGTGTGCTCCCGCTCAGATGGGGGGAGAGAGGCACGAGAGCATTATGGCACTGCCACTCTAGCACTGACACACAGTAGTAGCATTCTCTATAATAGCACCAGTTAGAGGGGACGTGTGAATCTCTCTATCTCACGAGACACTTAAAAAATAGGTATTAGATCACATGGTATTTGTTTTTTCTCTGAGTGCCTTATTTCACTTAGCATAATAATCTCCAGGTCCATCCATGCTGTCACAAAAGGTAAGAGTTCCTTCGTTTTTACAGCTCATAGTATTCCATTGTGTGAATGCACCACAACTTCTTATCCACTCTTCTACTGATGGGCACTTGGGATGTTTCCAAATCTTGACTATTATAAATAATGCTGCAATGAACATAGGGGTGCATATATTCTTTTTGATTAGTGTTTTGGGTTTTCTCAGATATATTTCCAGAAGTAAGATTCCTGGGTCAAAAGGTAGTTCCATTTTTAATTTTATGAGGAAAACCCATACTGGTTTCCACAGTGGCTGCACCAGTCTGCATTCCCACCAACAGTGCACTAGGGTTCCCTTTTCTGCACATCCTCATCGGCACTTGTTGTTTGTTGATTTATTAATGATAGCCATTCTGACAGGTGTGAGGCAATATCTCATTGTGGTTTTAATTTGCCTTTCTGTGATGATTAGTGTGTCGAGCATCTCTTCATTAGTCTATTGGCCATCTGTATGTCCTCTTGGGAAAACGGTCTACTCAGGTCCTTTGCCCATTCTTAGTTTAGATTGCTCACTTTTTTGGTGTTGGGTTTTGTAAGTTCTTTATAAATTTTGGATATTTATCCCCTTATCAGATATATCAGCCAATATGCTCTCCCATTCAGTGGGTTGCTTTTTCATTTTGTTGATGGTTTCCTTTGTTGTGTAAAAATTTTTTAGTTTAATGTAGTCCCATTTGTCTATTCTCTGCACTTTAGGCTGTGAAAATATAACAGTGTAACAGGTTTGATGGTCAAAGTTTGCTCTGTCTTCAAATTTACTTAGAATTGAAAAGGCAACAAGCAACTGATTGAAATTTATGACTCAACTGTTT
Organism: Mormoops blainvillei; assembly: GCA_004026545.1. Classification (NCBI taxonomy): domain Eukaryota; kingdom Metazoa; phylum Chordata; class Mammalia; order Chiroptera; family Mormoopidae; genus Mormoops; species Mormoops blainvillei. The sequence continues at coordinate 19,092 of PVJD01005562.1, read as the reverse complement.
TCTGACTGGAGTAAAAATAAAATATTTCTTTAATATCAAAATGTTTCCCTTTTATAATTTATAATTGCTGTTTAGATTTTTCAAAATTTTAAATATTACAGGAGAGCAAGAATTTATTATGTTAAAATATTCTACATAAAAGTTAAAAAGAAATGACTTATATGAAAGCATTATTTCTGACATCAAATTCCTCTTGCTTCACTTGCTACTTAAAGTAACTGTATCATGTTTACAGCAGAATCCCAGATCTAGAGGTGTTCGGATTGATTATACTTGGTCTGCAGAAAGCTCAGTCCTCGGTGCTCATTCTCTCTGCAGTTCCTGGGAAAGGGACCAGTTCACACATAATGTGCAAATGTGAGGGTCTGTCTGAAGCTTTTGACTCCCTCTGCTGGGGAATCCATAGCTTTGCTATCCTTCCAGGGCTGAACCCCATGTCCCACTGAGCTGTTCGCCCTCCAAGGATTTTTCTCTCTGTCTTGCAGAATAGCTCCTGCTTTCCTTCCACCAACTCTTAGATACATTTCCCACAGCAGAGCTGTTGGACACAGTTCTTACTTTATAATGCAGACCTGAGAGGTGGGGGTGGGTTTAGAGATGTTGAGGGGAGACAGATCCCCTGAGGTAGCATGCTGGATAGGGTGTTGACCAGGCTGGGCCGGTGTAGTCTACCTGTTAAATAAGTTCCCTTATCCCCCTGCCCTCTCACAATGTCCATTCCTTGCCTCTCAGACTGTTCACTTCATACCATAATTTTCCCCTTCCTCCTTTCCGCCCACCTTCCCTCCTTTCCTTACTTTTAATATATTCTAAACTCCTTTGTGCCAAACATTATGTGAAACTTTCTATAGACCCTATTGCCATGAGTGATCCCCAATCTAAACACATGTTCAAACAGTTATAACAGTGTTCATGTTCTTTTCCATAAGAGTTGTGTGTCATTCAGGGCTCTAAACTCACTCTAAATTTTAGAAAGAAGCAGCCTCTCATTCTCTGAACAAATAATCAGGAATTCCCACGCTTTGTCCTTTTGCAATCCCAACAAGATATGAAAATAAGAAAAAAAATCTTTGAGATCAAAAGATATGTCTCAGCAAATGTTGCAATGTGTCTAAAATACTCAACAACCTTTTCTTTCAGGGCCCCAGCAAGTCTATGCATTGCCACAAAAGACCTCTAGGGGACAGTAAGGCCCAATGCTGCAGCTCTCAAGGATGTTAAATACTCAAAACTTCAAGATGAAGTTTTGTGCATTGGTCCATCTCTATCTGGTTAATGAACAGTTTCTGGGGAAAAGGTCACTAAATGAGAAAAAAATTGTGTCATTTTATCATTCCCTCTTTTTGTCCTCTTTTTCTGGTGTATGATAAATGGAAAGACGGCCCTCAGGACAGAGTCCTACTTAGTTCGAGGAGTATGATTTAGAACTGATGGCAGGTGGTAATGGATACAAGAAAAGTGCCGTAATTGGGAGATTTGTTTCCTAGTTTTAAGTCTCATTGGGGAAGCATGAGGAGAAAAGATGGGGATCCCTGATACTGGTTGAGAAGTTGGTTGGCATTCTCCTGGATTTTAGAGTGTGTTTAAAACATTACGTGACTCAGAAAGGTTCTTAGGTGTATATTTCCTGTGAGGCGTCAGTGAGCAGACCCCAGGAAAAAGGGACCAGCTAGAGGGGACGGGGTTCCTGAGCAGAACCAGCCCGGGTTCACTGTCGGGACCCAGCACACAGAGGTCTAACCCATGGGATTCTCTGCGGAAACTGAAACACTATGGAGCATTGTCAGACTGTCGAGGTGTAATGAGGACATTATCACAAAACTCTGATGTTGTATTGTTTAAAAAATCTTAAATTAAGTTTTAGAGATGAATAACCATAAAGTATGGTTAAGAATAACATGACTCCTTATAATACAGAGATTTTCATGCCATCAGTTCATGTAACGAAAGGTTATACTGGCATTTACTGAATAAGACTTTTTAAAACATAAGACTAAAAGATGTGATTCTGTAAGGAAACTGACGTGCTTGGCATATCTGTCTTTCTGTATCGCATACATGCCTTGACATTTGACGGTCTTTGGAATTGCGAAAGGGCTAAAAGTCGTGGAAGGGCTAAGGGCCCTGTAAATAACAGGACAAGAAACAATGTCCTCAAGTCAATCATATTATCAAGACATTCAATTACTAAAAACTTGAGGAAGTTTTGCCAAATTACTTTATCTAGGAGCTAAAGCTCAAAACAATGAAACGATTTTCTTTAACCTCAAGTGTGTATGACTGGTTCGTGTACCCACTAAGCACTGCAGCCTCTAGTCTTTGTGGGTCTCGCCTCTGCCTCACTGTGAGGCCTGAGCAGTACTCTTAGTTCCATGAGGACACGAAAATTGGTGCAAATACAGGTTTACCATGAAGCTAATGAAGCTTAAGCTCCAGGGTGCCTCCCTCACCCGAGCCCCTGGGAGAGCTGGGAGTTGCTGGGAATTTTAAGGTCTTCCAGGTGAGAAGGGTAATCCAGTCTTCAACTAGGAAGCATTTGTGTGAGTGTGCATGTGTGTAAGAAATTCTAATAATTACCAAAAGAGATCTCAGAAGGGACCTAAATTTGTAAGTCTATCATTTATTGGAATTTTAAGAGTCTGGTTTTCTTCCCTTCATACAAGGAAAACTGTTCTATCCTTATTCTGTGAAAGGCTCAAAACATGCTGTGGTCTATGGTGGCCCAGATAAGGCAAATCGTATCCCTTTTAGAACAATATCGAAAGGAACATGCAAATACCTTCCAAGATTTTTGGTCCCCCTTGTACTGTGTAAGAGTTACACATAAATGGACATTTGGAAATATGTGTTCAAAAGAGCATTTACCAACTCAAAACACTATTAATTTCTAAATTGCATTGCCTAATTTATTGTTTTGTTATTACATATACCAAAGAGAGAGGAAAAAAAGGAGCTGCCCCTCCCCCTCCACTGTCAAGGAGGAGCTCATTGCAGAGGTGGGCTGCATGTCCCCCAAAGACACCTTCCCCCTCCAGTGCTAGAACCTCTTCTCCCCCCAGAATGACATCTTCCACTGGTACCAAGGTGAACTGATGCTTGTAACAATTCTCTGTCAGGTGGCATCAAGGTTTATGGACAAGTTTTCATCAGAAGGCACTGTGTGCATGTGTCTGTGGACCCCTGGTGACCTCTGCAGAATTGTGCCCTGTGTGATGAGGCTTGCATAGCCTTCCTGGTGGGAGAAGGCGTAGCTGGAGCGCCGGGCACGTTTTATTGTGATGATCTCCTCAGTTGGGATCTCCTCCTCTTCTTCCACCTCCTCCTCCTGCAGAGCAAAGGGGAAAGCAGGGGTCATCAGGCTCCTACACTGTGTTGATTGCTCTTGGGTCACCTGCTCCCACTGGGGGTCATTCATAAGCCTTGGCCATCTTTACTGGCCAGGCTCTTCCCTCTCCAAGTTGACCCAACTAGAGTCCTCCCGGGGACCTGACTCTGGATCAGCTACCAGGTGCCCTCTTATGACAAACCCAGGAGAGGGTAACAATGGGGCAGCCGTGTCTCCAGCCTGTGTGGCAGAACATGACAGGTCTGTGGCCATATCTTGGTCCACTTTTCCAGTCAATTCTGTAGCCCATCCCAGCCACAACTGGTCCTTCTAGATTTCTGTTACCTGAGCCAATAAGCACCCCCTACCTTTTTTCATTGTGGTGAAATAGACATGAAATGTACTTATTTCTAATGATTTTTAAGTGTACAGCTCAGTAGCATTAAGCACATTCATTCACATTGTTACTCAACCATCACCTCCCATCCATCTCCAGAACTTCATCTTCCCAAATTGACACTTCCCATTAAACACTAACTCCCCCAGCCCCTGGCTCCTACCATCTACTTTCTGTTTCTATGCATCTGACTCCTCCAGGGACCTCCTCCTATGACTGGAATCACACAGTATTGTCCTTTTGTGACTGGCTTATATCACTAAGCATAATGTCCTCAAGGTTCATCCACGTTGTAGCAGGGGTCAGAATTTCTTTCTTTTAAAAGGCTGAATAATATTCCACTCTATGGAAGAACCACACACTGTTTCTTCATTCATCTGTTGATGGACAGACACACTTGGGGGTATTTCTAAGGTCCAACCCCCTTTTGCATAAACCTTTTTCAGGTCATTTCTGCCATCTCGACCCCCAGGTCCTAGACCATTCATGGTGGTAGTCTGATGACATCAGTGCTGGAACCAGGCTGGCTGCCCAGGAAGTACAGTTTCCCCCCTAGGGTTCTGGGGCCTGTTATTTGCCATCCCTACCCCAAGGGCACAGGATGTGTCTGGGTCTCTAATCCCCTAAACCCAGCTTCGCATCTCCTTGAAGTCCCTGCTGCCAGCAATTTGCAGTGGGGACCCCAACCACCCTCACCTTGGGATGTAGCTGCTTGAGGGCTTGGTAAATGACACGAAAGGCCAGTACAGGCAGAGTGTTTAATGACACATTCAGCAGGACCACCAGCAGGATGGAGGGGTGGGACAGCACGTTTCGGTCAACATCTAGAGGAGATAGGGCAGGGTCACAGCCTGGCCCAGGGTGGAGCCTCTCCAAAGTCTGCCCTGTACCCCCTCTTCCCAGTACCTCAGCTCCTTCCCTCACCCGTCACCCCAAGGATGCCTTTGTGTAAATTCCCTAAAGACATATGTCCCGCCCATCTTCCAGGGCTAGCCGCCCTGTCCCCTGCTTGGGGGCTTACATAGAAAAGGAAAGGTCTTGGGGGAGATTGTGAAGAGCCAGAAGCTCTGGCTGGTCCAAGTTATGACCACGTAGAAGCAGAGGCTGAAGCAAATGGCCAGCACAGACAAGACCGTCCAGTATTTGATGATGAGGATGACCTGAATGGGAAAGAGGACGGTTAAGCCGGGGGCGGGGGCAGAACCCCAGGCAAGGCTATGTGGAGGAGGTTGAAGATCAGCACCTGCTAAAGTCCTCTCAGGCAGGGTCACCAGGTGACGAAACCTCCATGACCTGTGTCCAAAGTCCCAGCGGGGGTGGTTGGGCAGCAGCCCTGCATACCTCCATGGTGACAGACAGCAGGCCTGACAGGGCCATGACCGTGGCAAAAGGCTGGTAGTTGCCGAGGGGCCCAACAGTGTCATGGCCGATCCACAGAGTCACGAAGAAGTTGACCAAGGAGGTGGCCGTGCCATGGGCCATGGCTTGGAGGAAGACCCAGTAGTTGAAGAGTTTGTCCTTCTGGCCAGCGATGTACAGCTGGGGCAGATCCAGGCTCTGCTCATCACTCACGTCCTAGGGTGGGGGATGTGGAGAGGGGGGATTCTGGAGTTGGTTTCACAGCCACGTGCATGCTTGGCGTGCCTGAACCATGCATATGAAAACAGTGAGGTGGTGAACTTTGTTACTGGTGTTTTACCAGTTTAAAAACTTTAAAAAAAAAAAAGAAATACAAAGTCCCATTCCTCGGGTCACACCGGGCACGCCTCAAGTGTTCGTCATTAGCCACCTGTGGCAGGCTGGTGGCTCCTGCCTGGACGGCATAGGCCTGAGACGCTTCCATCACCCTAAAAGTTCTACTGCACTGCGCTAGCCTGGATCACATAGCCAGACCCCTCTCAGGAAGGGGGCAGGGTAATCAGGACAGCCATGTCTTCTGATCCCCTCCCCACTGCTGTACAGATGAACAGACAGTGGCACTGAAATTTGGGGGCAGTAGTTGGGCAAGAGAGCTTCACCCACTATCAGGCTGGGCTCCGGGGGAATAGTTACATGGTCGTGGTCTCCCAGTCCTGTCTCCACTCCACCCCACCCCACCCCAGCCCAGCAGAAGAAGGTAGGGTAGAAACAGGAGCACCTACAGGGGAGGAGGAGGCAAGTCCTTGGCCTGCTTACCTGCTCAAAGACCCCAATGTACAGAACCGGGAGGGTGGTGTACAGCAGGTTGAAGAGTGCCAGAAACCAGCCTTCATACAGAGGCTAGTGAGAGAAAGGGATGGGAGAATGTGGTTAGTGGTAAACCCTTCAGGTGCCAATTGGCCAGAAATGGAAGTGCTCTTTACCTGAAGTGACCCACCCAAGCTAGCTCAGCACCCATGGAGAATTCCCTGTGAGTTAGAAAATTGTGTTACAATCAAAGATTGGGTTAAGTGAGGCTGAAAGATAAAAGGCAGAGAGAGAGAGAGAGAGAGAGAGAGAGAGGGAGAGAAGAAGAAGGAGGAGGAGGAGGAGGAGGAGGAAGGTCTAATTATTTTAACACAGCACCTTTTGAGTGTTTAATTGGAGAACTGCAAACAAAGAGTTACAGGATGAAAAATGGCTAAATAGTGTTGTTTTGGGTCATTTTAGATTTAGAGAGTCGCTGATGGGTAAAAGAGTTGGAAGAGACACCCACCAGACAATGAGCCCAACTAACTCCCTTCTTGATGCACAAATCCAGTCCCATTAAATGACATAGGGGGTTTTCAGTTCCAAAACCCATTTTATGTGCATTCTGTGGGTGAGCAAATAAGTAACAATCAAGAATTTTACAAGAGTCAAGTTTCTCACTGCTGAAGAAGAGTCATGAATAAGTACCCGTGAAAAGCTAAGCTGAGCCTTGTCCTGTGGGATTGGAATCAGAGGTGTCAGTGTGAACTCATAGTTTTTTAATATATACAAGACAGATATTTGGCTAGACACATAAACAGAAATAGACATAGAGATGTGTCTCTATTCATGCACTAATATGTGTACATTTCCTAGCTCTACCTGCGGAGAGGGTCATAGCATCTCAGTCGCAATGAGACACACTGAGCACTTTGCTCTTGGTGTCTAACACTACCCTTCTCTGATGAAAAGAACCAGAGTTCCTTATGGGAATGGCTGATTCCAGAGTTGGGGCAAGGAAAGAAAAAAAGAGCTTGGAACCTCCAGTAGCACCAGAAAATGAAGATTTTTCTCAGGGGAAAAATAGACCCATTTCAAAAGGACAAACTAGGGGACAATTGGAGCAATGAAATGCACAATCAAAAATATCCAGGAGTCCATACTGATAAAAATAAGTAATTTCGTAAATAAGTGAGGGATAAGGAATGGTTGCTTCTTCCTACAGAAGAATGCCGGTTCACAAATGTAGGAAGACAGAATGCTGTCCTCACTAAGACCAGGAACAAGACAAGGGTGCCAGCCCTCGCCATGGCAGGGGGGTTCTAGCAGAGCAATCAGGTAGAGAGGGTATAAAATGTGTCCAAATTGGCAAGGAAGAAAGGGAAAACACTATCATTGCTTGCAGATGACACACAGAAAATTCCAAAGGATCCACCAGAAATCTCCTAGAGCCAATAAAAAGAATCGGCAAATTTGCAGGGTGCAGATCAACACACAAAAAACCATATGTGCTTCTACACACAAGCAATGAGCAACCCCGAAAGGAAATTAAGAAAATAAATTCCATGTACAGCAGCATCTAAAAGAATATAATATTTAGAAACAAATAAATAATATATACTTATTGAGGATGCCTCCTCAAAGCTCTCAGATGCCTGGGTATCAGTGACAGGGAACTTACTCCCTACCCGGACCATCTATTTTCAGACAATCTCCTTCCATGTACAGGAAATCATCACCCTATCGCTCTGCTAAGGCTCCAGGAGGCACATCTACTCCCCACCATTATACTGTCGAGAGTGTCTTAAAGTCAGGGACCCAGGCCCCACAGTTTTATCTTCTCTCAGGTTCATTCTTTCCCTCTCTCCCCTAGAAAGACCTACACTTTCTGCTGCCTGGCCCTGGCTTTGGAACTCAAATCTACCAAATACCCCTGAAAATGTTGGGCACAGAGCTGAGCAGGAACCCTCCACTCCCTTTATCTGGACTCCACGCAGCCACAGAAAAGGCTGTATGGCCCTGTGACCTCAGGCAAGCCCTGGACCATGAGGACCCCAGAGTATGAGCGGGCAGTGTCCCCCATTCTCTTGGAGGCCAGGGGAAGGACACAGCACCCCAAGAATCCGAAAGGGCGGTTCCCTCCAGTGCACCTGCGCAGTGAAGCCACTGTAGAAAGCGAACCAAATCTGAACCATCATGATGGCCAGCGTCTTGTAGATGAAGTAGCGTAGGAACTTGCAGACTCGCATGTAGGCCCAGCGTCCGTGCACAAACAGCAGCCTCCTCAGGAAGCAGAACTGGGCCAGCATATAGTCGCTGTTCTGCACCGCCTGCATGCCCTCCTGGCCCGCCAGCCCTACACCGATGTCCGCGGCTGCAGGGCACAGCAGCATGTTGGTACTTGGCCACTCTGGCCTGCCAGAGGCCTTCCCCCAAGACCTGGTGCCACCACCCACTCTTAATCATGTTGACATCGTTGGCGCCATCCCCAATGGCCAGGGTCACCACGTTCTGGTATTTCTTGACCAGCGTCACAATCAAGGCCTTCTGCTTGGGCGTCACCCGGCAGCAGATGACCGCTTGGCACCTCGAGGCCAGTTCCACAAAGGCCCGCTCCCGCCACACCTCAGGGCTTCCATGGAAGCTGGAGTTCTTACTCTTCAGTACCAACTGTGTTGCACTCTTCATCAGCTGGTCCTGTCCAGCAAGGGGGTGGGGGAAGGGAGTGCATCACTCTGGCTGCACTCCTCCCCTTGGTGAACACCTGACTGGCCGCCCCTGCCTCCTGGCCTCCTGTTCCAAACCCCAGGCTGGACTTGACCACATGGGCTCTAGTCCCTCTGAGAACCATCTCCTGGCGTGACATTCACTTTGGTTTTTCCAAAGGTCCACCCCCACCCACTGTCAGCTGCTTGTCCCAGCACCCTCCCATGTGCTAGGCCTCAGAGGTCACCAACCAGGAACTCTCCGGTAACGACCATGGCAGCCATCTTGATCTGTGGTAGGTTGCTGGTGTTCTCCTGGTAGGCTTCCAGAATCTGACTGCAGGGACCCAGCTGGGGCTCAGCCATGCCCAGGCACAAGTTTCCTCCCAACCCCTTCCCCTCAGGGTCTCCCTCTGGGGGTCCAGCCAGGTGGAGGCTGAGGACACCCTGCAGACCCGCAGGACTACACCTGGGTGGCCACGGGTGTTCACCATCCCCTACCCTCACCTTGCCCCCACCCAGCTCATTGGCCCCAACTCCCAATTCCTTACACTATCTCCTCCTCGTCTAGAATGCGCATGTCTTCCGAGAGCAGTTGGCAGGCAAAGCCTATATTCACTGCGGTCTCTGCAAAACAGCCCAGCTCAGCCCCCTGCCCGGGGTCCAGGCCCACCCACATTGTCCTTCCCCTTGGCGATGGTGACTGGTTCAGAGGAGGCCAACGAGAGCCTGCCCTGAGGTTTCGCTGGTAGCCCTGAGCGAAGGAGTCTGCTCCCTGGCTGGCTGGGGCCAGGGCCCAAGGGATCATTAATCCTATCATGCCAGAGCCCACAGACAGTTTTAGAAACCCACAAAAATGACTTACTAGTAATTTTAAAATCAGAATAAAAAGTGAGCATGTATTCCAGCCTGAACATTTGTCTATACCAACACAGCTGTAAAACATCATTTTAAGTATTTTGTGTATATGTGCCTCCTACCCACGTAAGTCCTAATGTGGACCCTGTTGGCCCCCATGCCCAGTGGGGCCCAGAGAACCCACAATGGGGTCGGGGGGAGTCAGTGATACAGGGACACTGGACCTGAGGTTCCATGCCAGCTTTGTTTATAAGTGGCTGGTTCCCCAAGGTCTCCGAACTCAGCAGGGTCCATCTAACACACAAGGGTAACAAGGCTCCCAACTCATGGTGTTGTCACGAGGGTCAAACGCTCTGAAAGTGCTCGGCACAGTGCCACTGGCCTCAGGGAGGTACCTGGAGGACCCCAGCAGTTCCAATCATCCCATTTCTCCCCCAGGACAAGGTGGGGCCGGGGCCGAACCCAGACTAGCGGGCAGTCTGATGGTCGCGCTCAGGGCATATATGAGTTCTCTCCCGCCCGCCGATGGCCACACTGGGACCTACCTTGCTTGTCCCCTGTGAGGACCCACACTTTGATGTCCCCTTGCTTGAGACACTGGATGGTTTCAAGGACACCATTCTGAAGCTTGTCTTCAATGGCTGTGACTCCCAGCAGCTGGAGGGGGGGTGGGGGCGGGGGACAGAAAACAGACTGAGCAGGGATCCAGCTACCGACGGTATGAGTGGGAGACCCGGGGTCCCGCAGCAGGTTGCAGGCAGGGTGCCCGAGCCCCCGAGCCTCCTGTGCCTCGCCCACCTGGAGGTTCTGCTCCATCTCCTCGTACACTTGGTGCAGAGCCTGGGCCCGGTTCTGAAGAAGGATGCTGGCCTCCTGGTGCCGTTGGTACCATTCCCTGTACATGTCCTCATCCACCTTTTTGTAGGCCAGGCACAGTGTGCGTAGGGTCTGCTGGGCAAAGGACTGGGACCGGCAGGGCAGCAGGTGCCACCCTGTCACCATTCTGCATCCCAGGGCACTTCTCCAGCCACCACTTCTCTCAGCCTCTCCTCCCTCTGCCTGGTCTCCCTGAACCCGCACTGCACTTCCCCAGTTCTTAGTCAAAGACCAGCTGCCTGCCCCGGACTTGCCCTCCTGGAAGAGCAGGGCACTCTGAGAAGTCCTGAGTGGGGGGCCTAGGGCAGTCTTTGCACAAACATGCCCCCTGACACCTATGCTGGGTGAGGCTAGGGACCCAGCAGAACCCTTGCATAACCCCAAAGGGTCAGGGCTGGGCCATAGAGGAGTAACCTGGCATGACATGTCAGCCCATGTTAGGGCCAGGCAGGAAAGTCTCACTGGAGATGGCAGAGCCCTGAGGACCAAAAGATCCTGAGTGACACAGTGGACGAAGGCATCCATGCAAAGGAAACAGTGTGTGCAAAGGTCCTGGGGCATCACCTGAGCACGGGAGGAATTGCAAGCCAGAACCTGCGGCCCTGGGGAATGCCCTAAGGGGCAAGGAGGGCCAGTCTAGAGAGGCCAGAAGGAAACACAAAGACACAGCCTTGAAAGCTTGGCTCAGCAGTTTGGGCTTTACCCACAGAGGCAAAAGATTTCAGGCAGAGTGTGTCAGAACCCAGGCCTTGCTGGGAGAGGTTGGGGGCGGGGCTGGTGTCCAGGGCCAAAGCCTAACCACAGAGGGTCCCTTGTGTCCCTTGGAAAAAAATGCACCCTCTCTGTGGGCACTGAGTATAGCATGGAGTTCAGCTCCTCCCTGCCCTTGTGTGTAGGGGCAAGGGCACAGCCTGGCCAACTCCCGCCTCCTCCACCCTCCCTCCCTCTAGCCCCTCTATCCTTCCTCCCTCAAACTAGTCTACCTACCTTCCCTCCCCTCCCGCAGGAACTCACAGTTAAAGCCTCTTCCGTGGCCACTTTTGTGATCCGCTCTTTCTTATACAAGTCTTTCTTACGCAAGCGGTCAAAGACGACAGTGTCTGCACCTTTGGTGTAGAGGAGGATGGAGCCCTCCGGGTTTCGGACTGTGGAGGGAGAGTCCTGGCTGACCATAAGTGCTCCCCTCCATGCCCACCTCCATCCCCAGGCCGAGGGCGCTCACCCAGCACAGACATCCGCTTTCGGATGCTGTTGAAGTCCATCATGGCCAGGACCTGGTACACCCGTTCCTCCCCCAGCTCCATCACCGTGATGCTGTCCTGTGTGCGTGCCAGGAACACATAGCCGAAATTCCGGGCTGCTGTGACCAGTGCCTCCTCATCAGGGGAAGCTGCCTGGTATGACAGCTTGTCTGGTGAGGGAGGGGGCCATGGGAGCAGGATGGGGGAGGGGCACATTTGCTGAGAACTTGCTTTCTGTTTTGGGGACCCACCACCCACCTCCGATGCCCAGAGGAAGAAATGGACACAGTGGGTATTCAAAAGATATTGACAAGATGATGGTCTCTTGGGCCAGTAGAGCCTCTAAGCTGAATAAAAAAAGGTGGGCACTTGGGTCCCAGTCTAGATGACCCTCCCCCTCCCAGCTCAGTAACAGATCTTGAGCCCCAAGCCTGAGTACCCTCTAAGCTGAATGGCAGGAGCCCTGGTCTTGGACTGGAAAACCTCTAAGGGCAGAAGACTGACTCAGAAGCACCGGGGCCTGGGTGGCCAGAGACGCACTCACTGTCTTTCTCCTCTACCATCACTGTATGGCAGATGGCCATCAGGCGCCAGAACTCCTGCACCATCCTGTCCTTGTTGTCGCGAACAACACTCAGGAGCCTCGTGTTTTGGAAGAGCAGCTTCCCATCGGCAAATTTGTTCCAGAGGTAGGGGTTACGTGGGGCCTTCTCCTCCTCCTCCTCCGAGCCGTAGACAATGCCGTCAATACAGCACTTTTTGAAGGTCATGATGTTCTGCGTGAGCGTGCCTGTCTTGTCGGAGAAGATGTACTCCACCTGGCCCAGCTGCACATTGAGGCTGGTGCTGCGGGCTTTGGCAGGCATGTTCTGGGGTTCGTAGTACATCTCCATGTCCCAGTCGATGAAGATGCTGTTCCCCAGGTAGATGAATTCAGCTCTGCAAACACCAGCTGGGTCACGCCCTGGCCCATAGCCCACCAGAATTCCTGCTTCTCTCAGGCTAAGTAGTGGGGGGAGGCCCAGGGACTCACATGATGAACATGGCCATGGGCATCATGACGCTGAGCATGATGAGGAAGCTCAAGAACATGAGGAAAGACTTGCTGGTCACACTGTACATGTGCCTTTCAGGTACATAGTAGTGCTTGACCTTGAATTTCATCACATTGCTCTGGAAGCCCAAGGTCAATGCCATAGAGATCAGCACCACAAACATGAAGATCTGCTCAACAAACGGAAGACGGTGGAGGATGCGAAGGGACCCAGGGCAGCACCGACACACCACAGTGTAAAAGGCAAATGGGAGATGGGAAGCCCCCCTACCCAAGTTCTCCCATGGGGATGGCGGAGAGGGACTGGAAGGAGGTGGCTGGCAGTCCCAGGGAGAAGGGACTTGTAGGGGGTTTGCTGGTTTTTGTGGCTGTTATTTTAAAACATGTTAAATGACGTCTATTTAAAGACAGTTGACTAGGTGAAGAGTTAAGATTGTTAAATATATGTCCCTGGAGTGTAGGTAAGCATTTTATTATCTCCTCTGGATTTGAAAAAAAAATGTCATGATTGAGATATTTTTAAAAAATATTATAAGATTTGCTGGCCCACAAGCCTCTATCTGCAGGATCAGGCTACACACCTTTTGTAGATGAGGGAAACTGAGACCTGAAAAACGACAGCTGGAGCCCCTGTCTACGGGGAGGGCCCCTTGCCCTTTCCGCTTCTGTGTTCCCCCCCCCACACCCAAGGGCGGGAGCTCTGGGCAGCTCACCAGCATCACCAGCTTGTTCATCAGATGGTCCATCTTGGTTCTCTTCAAATGGATCTTGCCACAGTTCCTCATGATCTTTGTGTCAAAACCTACAAAGTTTGCATCCATCCATCCATCTGGCCCATCCTCCTGTCCCGTCTTCCTGTTCCATACTCCATTCACCCACCTGCCCCATCCTCCATTCCCCTGTCACTGCAACCCTCTACCCATCCATCCACCTACCTGCCCAGCCACCCTTCCATCTACATAACAGAAAACTGTCTCAGTATGTCCATTTCCACAGCTTTAGAATCCCAAGCCCCACAGAAGCCATGCTAGGAGTCCCATCTCTCATGGCAGCAGACATGTGGCAGCCAAGTCCTGGCCTTGTGACTTCTTGCCAATGACTTCAGTGTTCTCACCCACCCCCAAAACAGCTCACTCTGCAGAAGCCCCAGAGCGGCTGTACCGGCATAGATGACCATTCCATAGCAGGTGTCTGTGTTTCGGATCTTGCAGCCACGTAGGAGGATGTTGCCACTGTCCAGGGGGTATTTCTTGCCCTCCCACTCCAGGCGCCCCGTAAAGTGGTGCATCCGGCTGTTGGGTTCCTCGCACACCACCTTGCCTACGGGCAACAGGGCAATCAGGGAACCAAGAGCTACAGCTGGGTCGGGCCGCCCCTTGACAGGGCTGGGTGGAGCAGGGTGTGGGGAACATGCCCTGTCACCCTCAGGCTCCAGCCACCCTCACACTGCCCCAAAATTGCCCTACTGGCACATCCATCCTCCTGCCACACAGCCTCATCTCCCGTATGCTTCAAAAGCTGGCTCTGTGAAGCCGCAGGGCCTTGGTGCACACTGTTTCCTGCGGCAGGGCTGGTCTTCTCAGAGAAACCCTCTCTTCCGATCCTCCGGTCAGATCGGGTTCCCCCCCTCTCAACCCCCTTCCTCCTGATTAAAATCCTGGGAGGTCACTAGCCATTGACGCCTGCCAGTGGTGTCCTAAACACCTGTGAGGTCCATCGGAGGAGGCACCAGCCTCATCTCCAACACTCTGGGGACCCTGGGACCCAGCCCAGAACCTGGCACACACTGCCTGGTCCCCATGTCATTGAGGTTTTTCCTCAGACATAATGGCAACAAATGCAGCCCTAGCGTTTGAATGGCAGGAGCAAAAGGGCTGTGGTTTGAGAGAAAGATTCTGTTCCTTCGCAACAAGACAAAAAAAAAAAAAAAAAAAAGGATCCCCTGCGGGGCCGCTGGCAAACAGCAGCTGTAACCCACAGGCGTGAAATGTCTCACTTTTCAGGTGGAAAATAAGAATGCACCGCCATGGGCGGGTCAGTTCCCTGTCTCTGTGCACACAACAGGCTGCCTTTTTGATTAACAACCAAATGTTCATTTAATGTAATCAACATTTTAAAAATAAAATATAATGCCTGATAAAATGGTGCAGCATATTTTGTAACAATAACAGAAAATGCCGGGACTGCTACATGGATTCAAATGACATGAAACAGACCTGGGATAAGCTGGCCCATTGAAAGCTATCTCAACCTCCAACACCCCCTAGCAGACGCCATCACCAGCCCCCAAAACCCAGTGAGGTGGGGAACTTTCATGCCCACTATACAGAGGGGCAGATGAAGGCCCAGATGGGGTGGATGAACTGCCACCTCTCACCTTGGAAGGAAGCCATTTGCCTCACATCGTTCAGCTCATGATGTGTGACTTTTGGGGCCTGCCTATACTTCAAGTTGGTCTCCCTGGTGATGAGAAGGTGATCAAAGTAAGAGGTGGGGACAGACAACACCCAGGCAAGGCACCTCCAGTCCCTTTTGAGTCTCTCAAACAATTTCACTGAGTCCCTACTGTGTGTGCCATCTGCCAATCAGGAGGCTGAGGCCCAGAGAGAGAGAACGCATTGCCCACGGTCACACAGGACATTTTTTAAATGGCCAAGGCCAGACCTCAGGCCTTCTCACTTTGGGCAGCTATACCTGGAGCACAGTAGGGCCTCCAGAAATGTTGGACCAAAGGAGGTGGGCCCCTTCGTCTGATTTAATGTTATTGTCCCCTACCAGCTTGCAGGTGCCCCACAAATACTCCCAGGATGAAAGACCTAAATGCCCCCGTGGGCCTGGGGAGCCACATTTTGTGGCTGTTGGGGAACAGGGGAGGTCTTGCTGGCTCCCAGGCCCCCAAACCCCTAGCGATGACCCGTCCTCACCCGTCTATGTCAGCCGTCTCCACGTAGCACAAGCTGCTGGGCTCTGTGCTAGCCAGCAGGAGCACATCGGCCTGGGGTAGGGAGAGTGGGCATAGGAGGAAGGAAACAACATTGCAGGGGGGGACAGGAGGAAGATAAGCAGGAAAGCCGCCCACCCCCAAGGAGCAGGGAGTTCTGGGCTGTGCCGATATCAGCTCACCGGGACAATGTTGTCATCGTGCAGACAAACCAGGTCCCCAACACGCAGATCCTTCCATTTTTTACTTAGAAATCTGTGGGAGGTATGCAGCAGGTGTGGGAGAGGTCCCCAACCAGGCCCACCTTCGGAACCCTGGCCCCCCTTCTACCCCCCAGCTAAAAGAACAGAGGAAGGTGGGGCCTACAGCCGCCCCCCTATGGCTCTTTGCCTCCCTGCACGCCCACCTGCAGGTCTTTGGAAGTTGGGGAGGGGGGACCTCAGCCTATACAGGAAGCCCAACCTTCCCTAAGCTTGTCCTCTCTTCCCACTTCTGTATCCAAGTCCCTTCACACCTCCCCTGCCTCCCCTTTCAGCTGAACTTTCGGGCCTGCAAGGGTGAACAATCATGTCCCCAACCTCTGTCCCCATCACAGGGCCCACCCCTAGGCCTGGTAGACAGCAGGTATCTAATAAACACTGGCTGGGTCCCTGTGTCAGACATCAGCCTCAACCAGGATGTCCAGGGAGCATGGAAGTTTCCAGGCACTCTGCTGGGCACCCCTCCCTGGAATGTCCTCATACATACACGCGCACACACACAGCTGTGCTGGAGTGCTCTTCCTCAGCTGAATTGTCCCCCACATCTCCAGAGGCCTCACCTCTCCCCAACCAGCAACTGGCAGGGCCTGTTGTTGATGATCCTGTCACTCCTGTGTCGCCCCTGAGTCAACAGGGGTGGGTCAGAAGGGTGGCCCGCCCCAGCCATGGCCGCCATCCTGCCCCCACAGCCACCATGGAGAGGGCCCAGGTGCAGAGCATAGTTGCAGCTCACATCAGCAAACCTGTCAAGGGATTCTGGCAGGGGAAGGGGTGTGGGCTGCTGGGACATTGACTATGGACAGCAAGTACCAAAGGGCCATGGGGCACCTGTACCTGTCTCTGTGGCAGCAGGACAAGGGCCCCACCCTGCCCACAATCCCCGCCCCCCAGCTGTCCCTTGACCCCACTTACAATGTCGTCTACCAGGTCTCGGATGGCCCGGATGATGAGCAGGCAGATGAGTGGGATGAAGAGGGTGAACCAGGGTGTTGTGGAGATGTCAGGGAAGACACCCTGACACACAGGGTGTGTCACACCGACCTACCATCCCCTGACGCTCCTCCCAGCTACCTCCCCCTGCCCTCTCACTCAGCCCCTCAACCTGGCATCCTGTGTCCCTGGGTCTGGGGCCAGCCACCTGCCCCCGACAGATCTTGGGGACAACGGCCTCTCTACATCCACTTCCCACCCAGAACTCCTCCCTAGCAAATTCATCTCCCTGCTGTGCCCGGCTCCCATGTCACATCCTCCGGGAACCCCAACCTTGTTCCCTCCTCAGAGCCTCGGCTGCACTGTTCCCCTCCCTGCGACCCTATTTCCCCAGTTATCCTCAGGTCTGAGCTCCAGTGAGCATCAGACCAGCCTAGGCCGGGGGTGGGTCCCCTTCCCATCACTGGGCCCTGCCATGTGGTTTAATGACAGTGGGTATCAGGGTCACTGCTGGATCCCCAGGTTCCAGCACAGGACCTGCACACAGCATGTTCACGGGATCAATGGATAAAAGCAGAGCTCAGACCAGACCTTGGGTGGGGGTCAGAGTGCTCTGTAAACTGTCCACCCAACTGAGAGGGAGCTGCGCAGACAGACATCTGCTCCTCTGGCAGAGCCACCCATGTGCTGGAAGTGGCCTGACAGGTCCCAAGTACCTCTCTCAGCCCTTCTTTCCCCCTCACATTCTGGGATCAACTTGGTGGGCTGGGGCCAAGGGGGTCATTGGACCAAGGCTATACATCCTGGGGAGGGGCTGTGCCCTCCTCAGAGCTGGGGGAGCCACTCATACAACTTCATCATTGCACATATATTGAGCACCTCCTGGGTGCCAGGCCCTGGGCTGGGCAGTGGGGATGAAGCCATGAGGGTGCTCCCAGTGTGTGAGGAGGCAAACACTGACCCTCCCACCTCCCTCACCCACCCACCCACCTAACCAACAGCACAGACACACCTAAACTCTCTGTGTGTCTACAGAAACATGTTTCAAAGGTGGTCATGGAGGGCTTCCCGGAGGAGGCAATTTGAGCAGGTGGAAGAATTGGTTATGTGTGCAGGTGATCCCTGCTGCTTCCCCCACACTGCCCTACCTGGAGAATGATGATAAGAAGGAAGTAGAGGTTGGACATTCGGCGGAACTGCTCATATAGGTTTAAGGGCAGGAAGGAGAAGAAGTTGTACTTGGCTGTGCGGATGATGTTGCCCTAGAATAGGAGCCAGCAAAGGGGTGTTGCCCAGGCCGGGGCCCCACCCTAGCCTTGCCTTACTCTTTGGCCACAATCAGCAATAATTGAGCATCCAGTGCATGCAAAGCCTCAAGCCAGCCCTACTGGGCGCCAGCTGAACGTGAAGCCCTCAGGCCAGGGCTTATTGAGTGCCAGCTGAGTTCAAAGCCTTAAGCCAGTATTAATTGAACCCCTACTAGATGCACAGACTCATTGAGCAGGGCTGTGACCCCAATATTTCCCATAGTGAGTCACACAAGCAAAGGGATTTTAGGTAGAGCCTGGTGGACCCATTGTACTTTGAAGGTTTAGTATTAACTTATTTTAACGTGAACTGGGGTAGGGGCAGGCAAGGTAACACAGGACAAATTCTAGCACAAAACCAGTGATTTTTCATGATTAAAATTGGGGGGAGGGGTACACTGGGTAGGAGGAGGTAAGGTAGGGTAGTGGGGCTGGGACCACCCACCCTGTACTTCTTCCTCTGCCAACACAGGAAGATCTTCTCCTTGAACTGGTTGTTGTAGGTCCTATCATTGGCCTTCACCTCCCAGGTGAACACTGAAGCTAGTGAGAGTGGATGGGACACAAACACCACCTAATGATCCCCCAGGGGAGGGCTAATGGGTCCCCCAGGGGAACCCAGACACTGGGGAACGTCTGGCTCTTGGTCATGGCTGTGGGAGCCCATAAACGACCACCACCTGGGCCAGTCCTTAGGCTCAGGGGACAGGCCCTGGGAGATCCATCCAGGCCCATTCCTTCTACAGAGGGGGTAAAAATGGAGGCTGCTCGTCCATGCTGGGCAGCTCAACCATACCAGGTCGGCAGCTCCCAATTCCTGAGTCTAGCATTGTCATGTGATTTGGAATTATTTGTAAGCCAACGAGAACCCCATGCTGCGTCTGTCCAATGGGTTGGGATGGGGGGGTTTCCCCATCGGGCCCCACACCTCTGCAGTGCCCCTGGGCTTCCCTCACAGACCCCACTCGCCGCCCCAGCACGTGCACCTTTGTTCTCCTTCTCGAGACCCTCGCTGTAGTTCACGCTGCTCACGCTGGTGGCGCTGTCGGG
>PVJD01005561.1:0-113591 GCA_004026545.1 Mormoops blainvillei | reverse complement strand
GCCTGGCGTTGTCTTGTCAGTTTGGAGTGGAATTCAGGCCCGCACCGTGTCTGAGCAGAAGCTCTCCTCCTAACTGAAAGAGAAAGAGCTCCAAAACTCAAGCAGTGCCTACATGCATGTTTACAAACATGCAGGCAGTATCTGGGAGGAAACATAGAAACTGGTCACTGTGATTGTGTCAGGGACAGATAGCTGGCTGTTTGGGGGACGTGCAAACAGAGGGGACTGACTTCTCCATGCCAAACCCCTTGAACTTTTTCAGTTTATAAGACTCTATATGTATTATTCCATATTCAAAAACTTATCTACTGCAAGTGAATTAACTTTCTAGTGGCCTGTTTGTCTGCCTTTTCACCACGCGGTCAAAGCATAATTTGTCAGATTAAGCTCCCCGAAAGCACCGCTCCCAGCACATTCTACCCCTAGTCCAAGACCTTCAAGGCTTGCCCATCACTAACAATAACTAACTTACAAGGTTCACAGGAATTGATTTACTGATATAATTTATGTTTCACACCACATTTTGAAGTAGGTTACGCCTCATATGACAAGTAGTGAAATGGCATGTAATGAATTTTAAAGATTTGTTCAGGGTTACACAGCTGTCTCTCAAGTAGCTTATTGAGTTAAATCAAAACTCTGGCCTGCCATTGATTTCTGACCTTCCCTGGAAGTTTTCTCCTGTAGATCCCAACACCTATCCTTTGTTCGAAGTAAACTATGTAAACACTGGCTCCTCAAATGCCTCTCACTTTACTATCACTGCACCCTTTCTCATGTCCTTTCTTTCCCCTTAGAAAGTCTCCCTACTTCATTTATCACTTATCAAAACCTTCCATGGTGAGCCCACAAATGTACCCTGCCCTGACTCCCCTAGTGTTTCAATTTTTCCCTTCCCAGTAGTTTATTTGTGCTATTCATAAAACTGTGTATTCGTTTTATAGTTGTACTGGTGTTTGTCTTAACCTGACTACAAAACTGTAAATGTTGAGAACAAAGATCACTGTTTTTTATGTCCATATTTTTCAAATACCTACCAAACTACTCTTTGCTTATTAAGGACTGAAAACTATTTGTTGAATTCAGTTTGAGAATTGATTTTTTGGGACACCAGGGGTGCTTTGTATGATGAAGAGAACTTTGGAGGGAATCCAGAAACGCATTTTACAACAGACACCACAAACTGATAGTTTGTAACACTCTCTGAAAGACAGCGTATTTTGTTAAACAGCCACAGGGTTTGTTTCTTTGGGTTTTATTTTTTAATTAGACTTTTTTGGGGGGGAGGGGAGGCAGCATTTGAAATCAGAAGATGTCATGTAAAAACCTGAATTTCTAACTTTTCTTGAAAACAGGAAAATCTAGCAACTCTGAGCCTGTCCTGCCATGTGACAACATGGGCTAGAATTGGTAATACCTGCCTGTTTTCAGTAAGAAGCAGCCTGTCAGGTGTGCGACAGTTTGCTATCACAGCTGTCCTACACCAGGCTGCTTGTGCCCATTTGCGGCACCTGTTGGGTGCTGTTTGTTTTCAGTGATAATTCCTGCTAAAAATGTTGGTCTTTTTTCCTTCAGCAAAAAGTCCCTAAGACTTGCTCCATCTTTCCAGCGCCCTATAACTATTTCAACAATGGTCTGGTAAAAGCAATTTGTTCAACTGTCTTTGAAAAACTAACCTACTTTCTTCATGTAGGAAAACCTCAAGCAGAAGTTACATTGGTTGTTACATTCAACCATGTTAATGGAAACACAGGGAAATTCTATACACAGAAAGAAGTTACCTGGAGACACTGCCAGTGAAGTTACCTACTTGGGTCTCACAACTGGGGGGAGCAGAAGACAATTTCAGGTGACAGCATTTCAAAGCTATAAGAGGTCTAAAGAAGGGTAACCCAATGCTTTATTTCTATGACATTTCCTCCAAGTTGATTTCTAAAACCCCTAACTCTCCAATGAGGGTAAGCCCATTTCAGCTTTCACAGTTTGTACTGCAGAAAAAAGTGTTCTTTCTTGTGTGTAGGGAAAAGATGACTTACTGTAACTTTACTGCATTGGTTCTTCATTTTAGCTCTGGAGTAACAAAAACCACATGTGACAACCTTTTTGATATTTCAAGACTATGAGCTTATTACCTCAAAGTCTTCCATTCTTCAGGCAGAACACCTGGTATGGCTTCTGGTTAGTAGGATCCTTATACACTGAGTAAGTCATTGTTTGGTACATTACTTTCCATCAAAATTCTCGGCACCCCAAACTGGACATAGTGTTACAGGTATTGTCTAGTCCAATAGAACATAGCAGAACTATACTGAATCACTTCATTACTATAACTTCATGCAGGCTCAAAGTTTAATTGGTTGTTTTGGTAGCTATAAATCTCTGTTGACTCACATTGTGATTACAGTCAACTGGAACCCCCAAGTTCTGCTACAACTCATCTTCATCATCATGAGCTTCCGCAACTGGATTTTTGGATTTCATATTTTTCCCTGTTTAATCTCACTGTGTGTATGTTGGCTCATTATTTTAATCTGTCAAGGTCTTTTGGCATTTAATTCTAGAACTCTCTTTTCTTGATTTCTAGCTCTACAAATTTGGTATATGTGTAGTTAATTCTTTCCTCCAGGGAACTAAATATCAAGCAGAGTAAGAAAGAATCTTGGTTGATATCATCCTTCTTGGTTTTCAGGTTAAAGCTGGTCCCTCAATATTTTTTAAGAGTCTTTTACCTGTCACTAACCCACCCAACTCTGTTGTTGGTTTTCTCACTTTGTTTTTGAGAATACTGTGAAAAAAGCTGATGGATTTCTAACATACACAAGAGAAAAACCATGCCAAAGAGAAACCACAAAGTGCTTGTTTTAAGTGAAAAGATGTGTATGTATGTCTCAGACAAAACATAGTATATATAGGGTTCCATACTATCCATGATTTCAGGCATCCCCTAAGGATCTTGGACCATATCCTCTGTGAATAAGGGAGTCTGTTCTATCTCCATCTCTATGTTTCCTCTATTTCAATGCTCATACCTGTATCTTAATCTGTCTGTCCCTATATCTATATACATACAAACATACATACGTCCCTACATATTGGGTTGGCCAAAAAGTCCATTGAGTTTTTTTTCCATAAAATAAAAGACACATTTTTCATTTTCACCAATAACTTTATTGATTTGGATATTTTGAGCATGTCGGCTCTC
Organism: Mormoops blainvillei; assembly: GCA_004026545.1. Classification (NCBI taxonomy): domain Eukaryota; kingdom Metazoa; phylum Chordata; class Mammalia; order Chiroptera; family Mormoopidae; genus Mormoops; species Mormoops blainvillei. Next base: position 110,389 of record PVJD01005561.1, on the reverse strand, counting down.
TCCTGCATGGTATAACATTGATCGTTGTTCTCAATTAATGTCATGATTTGATCACTATCAACATTAACTGGTTTACACAACCATGGAGCATTCATTGTCCAGTCAGAAATCTCCAGCATGAAACTTCACAAACCACTTTTGACACATTCAGTCAGTCACAGCACTGTCTCTATACACTGCACAAATCTTTTTCTGTATTTCAGTAATGTTTTTACCTTTCTTGAAATAATAAAGCATAATACACTGAAAATCGTGTATATTTTCATCCATCCTCAATATTAAAATAGACACACAAAAATTCACCCATTTTGATTTTTTTTAAATGCTTACCGATATGAAAGCTATCACAATATAATCTAACAAAATTGTTTTGAATGAAGTTAAAGACAACTAAGTGCTTCCAGAGCCATCTTACAGTAAAAACCAAGCTAACTAATTGGCCAGCCCAATACAATACATATCCTTATGCACTTACACTCACAAATATATGCTTCCTTGGGACAGAACTCATAGTTTCACCTGGGTTTTCAGAAAGTTTTCTGACATAATAAAAGCTTAAGAACTATTAACTTAGAAAATTCTCCTGAGGTTCAATATATAAAAATAATTGTATTTCTAAAATCTCTAACGATCCTTATTTATATCATGCCTACTACTACATTCTAGGAATGCTCTAGATATAGAGGATATCAGTGTGAACGGAAAACACCAAGCCTTTGCCCTCATGGAATTTACATTCTAGTGAGGCAGAGCACTAGACCACAATGAGAATTAATAAGAACGTTGATAGTATGTTTAATAATGATAAATGCTAAGAAACAAAAAATAAAGCAGAATGAGGGGATGTGAAGTGTCAGGTGAGAAGACTAGCTCACTGAGAAAATGACATTTGTATAAAGACCTGCAAGAACTAAGGTGACTTGGGGGAAGAAGTTCCCAGACAGAGGGAGCAGCAAACACAAAGTGCCCTAATAGCAAACTCTTAGTCTGCCCAGTGCGCGGCAAGGCTGTGACCGACTGAACTGGAGGAAGTAGGTAGAGACGGGTTAGGAGAGGAGTGTAGGTAGGGAAGCCAAAGCGGTTCTCCAGCATGGAGGGCACGGAGATGCCCCACAGAGTACTTTTGGAAATCTGAGGAAGAGGTATGTTTTGGTTGTGAACCTGGAACCCTACTGTCACAGGGAGAAAGGTGTCAAAGATCCTGTAATCTGGAGGACATTTTGTACAATGAAAAACCGTCTTGCCCAAAATGTGAACATCATTCCCATTTAGAAGTCCTGGGTAACTGAACTCTGGATTTTACTCTGAATTAGACGGGAAATCATCGGAGACCTCGGTGCAGAAGAGTGAATGGGCTAACTTTTATTTATGAAGGCTTACCCTAGCCATTATTTTGTAAATGAAGAAGACCAAGGCAGAAACAGAGACCAGTCAAGAGGCTGTCAAAACAAACACCATGATAGTCGATCTAATAATCAAGACAGTTGCTAAGTGACTAATGGCAGGGAGAGTGAATCCAGTGTGGATACACTAGACAAAGAGATGATTCACGTCCTGGTCCTGGGTGGGACCGAGCAGGAAGCTTGAGATTTCATCATACAACTCAGAACAGCATGAAATTTAAAAATTATAAATTGTTTATTTTCTGCAATTTTTCATTTAATATTTTCAGACTGCAGTTGACTGTGATAACTGAAACTACAGAAAGCAAAACTGTGGATAAGGGGAAAGGGATACAGTATAGAAATGAAGAGAGAAATCTAAAAGAGACCAAAAATGTTAACATCAGCTATCTCTAGTTTGTTTATTTGTTTGCTTTTTACTTCTCTGGTGGTTTTCCTCTTACATGTTTCGTAAACTATTTACAACACACATGTCTTAATTTTGTCAAATATAAAAAATTTGAATATCTGCAACACTCCTTCATAAAGCCCACTTGTGACAGAGTTCTGCATCAATCTTTCTTATTATATTCGCTTTCTACTCCTCGCCCTCCAACTGCTTACTCATCAGCTAGCACTGAACGCCACTTACAGATGCCACTTTTAGGGATTTTAAATCTCAGCTGTGGTCATTGTAACCATGCAATACACTTCCAGACCCCCAGGATTTTCATTCCAAAGAAAAATGGTAGAATTGTTAGCAGCTGGATCCTCTTTGAAAGAGCAGGCCACACAAATTTACTAAAGCTTTGGGGGGTTGTAGGAGAAATGAAAAAATTGTCACTCAGGTCCCCTTTCCTGGCAGCACCTCAAAAGTTACCAAGTGAGAACAGCAGTGCCCAGCTGCCCTGAAAAGCCAAAGAGAGAGTGAAATTTAAAACTTGAATTGCCTCTCTCTTCTCATTATGTATTATTTGTCAATCATGGGTAAAAGTGGTTTTTGCCCTCCAGCTGCTAGCCCTGGGGTGCATATATCTATCACTCAGTGGTGCGCTTTCCCTTGGAACGTTGCAAGAAAAATCAATGATTTCACCTTTCTTTCAAGGAGAGGTCGGTTTTTTTCTCATTTTCTTTCTTTTTTTCTTTTAGCATAATAGTTTAAACTAAGAAGGCAAGTCACTTGGAAAAAACGATATAAACTTGGTTTTATGGTGAGAGACATCTTAAATATTGAAATAATGTATATTAGAACACATACAAGGAACTTTTTCCTCTTTCCTGTTGGAGCCAAAATGTCTGACATGTCCTGGGCCATTGCAACCTGGTAGGAGGGGGCTATTGTACTTCTTTGTGCCTGGCCTTGCAAATGAGCAATAAAATGCACATTAGCACTCAGTACGAGATGCAGACCTTTAAAAATGGATTCACTTTGATGCCTGCCTTTCAAACTTATTTTACAACATCAAAACATATTTCTGTCACTTTGTACATTTTATTTATGTGACAGAGGAAGTGTTTTTAAAAATATTTTTAGCGTCATCTTAGGATCTAAGTAACTTTTTATGGTTCTATGAAGGGAGGTGAAGACGTGAAGCTAGATACTTTTTTAGTTGATGTAATAAATACACATTAAGTCATACTACACATGACTTCCTGTCTAATGTTCCTAAAGAAAGCACCAAAACATCACCTCAGTTTTTCACACACATTCAAATAGAAAACCCTTCAGCATCTATTTGTTTCTAAAGTTTGCATCTTTGGCTTTTATAAAAAAGAAAAGGCCCACTAGAGGTCCTGCTGACTTTTTATTTTAAGATTGCTTAACTAGGGAAGTGCCCTAAAAGCCTTGGTAGTCACAGTTCTATTCTTTTGTAAGTTAAATACTACTCACAAAACATTTCTAAGTTGCGATTAAATGAATGCACCTTGAGGATGAATCAAAATGCTAGCATATTGATAACCTGCAATGAAACAGAACCTGTTTAAGTAGGAGAAGGTAGTATTTTCTCTGCCTCGTTCTTTCTTTTTCTTTTTTTAATAATTTAATCTAGGAACAGAAGTTCATGCCAACTGAAAACATCCAATAATGGAGCCCCAGAAAGCCAGGCTTGCCCATTCATGCTCTAATTTAAATGGAATTGTGAGGTGATCACATCGCTCTCAAATTTTACAGGACATAGATTTGGGCAGTGAGCATAGTCCAATAATTTGGGCCCACTTATTTCTTTAAGCTGCTTATTTTCTGTAGGCAGGACAGACACCCTGGCAGATAGCTTAGGGTCAAATGGAAATAAAACCACTGAGGGAGACCTGGTGGAAGACACTAAACTGGCCAAGCTTCTGGCTAAAGGCTTACAGTGCATAGCATTTCATATGGTTTCCATCTGAAGCTACAGAGAACTGGGGTACATCTTTCTATACCTATGAATGAATGTATGTAGGCTGCCTCCTTGACTGGTTCTGATTTACACCTAACTCCCTCCAGGGTCCCTAGAAGAGAACTTCGGTGAACTTCATGCAGGTTCAATGTTCGTAATCAAACCTGAAATTCCAGAGGCCGTGTGTGGGATTTGATTTCAAAATGAGGACATGTCTTTCCAAGTTATGTGTTTCCAACTATTGTTGATTATTAGGCTCCAGTATCTATAATGTTTAATGTTGTACATTCCTGAATAATTAGGTAATGTAAAAGAATAAGAACTGAGACGACTGGCACTATGGGTGGGTGGTTGTAGCACACCCTAAATTTCAAAGCATGTCTCATAAAGAAGCTTCCAAATATTTGAGGATTCTCTCATGGTCCTTGGTAACAATCACCTATTATTTGTTTTTAACACTTCTGTTTTTCTCTTTATACCTCTTCACTCTCCCCAACCCACTCATCAAAACTGAAATAAGAAGTCAGCCAAGCTGAATGCTCGCTCTTGTTTTGTTGACTCTCTCTGCGTTCCCAATTTCATGCCTTTGTTCTTCTGTCCTTTACCTGAGACATCTTTTTTCCTTTTGCCACATCTTGACAACCTCACAAATTACAAGGCCCTGTTTACAGCCTTGTTACCCACGGAGCCTTTCCTGACACTATCAACTGGAAATATTCCCCGCTTTATCCGAGCTTCTGTAAATCTTATGGAGTGGCAAAACCAACCTGATTTATATACATATACTATCCCCACACTAGACTATAAGACACCTGAGGGCAGCACCAATTCATCTTTCTATCACTCAATTGTTACAAAGGTGATAAAGTTACTCGAATGATATTTGTTGTCAGAATAAAGAAGAAATGGATGAATATTAATTATATTCAATCATTAAATAACAGGAGGATTTAAACATAGCCTATAAGTACCATAACAGAAGGCTGCAGTGACAGAACATGTTTTAAAAAGTAAGATATTTTCAGAGCCATTATGACTCTTGTGTATTGGCTAGTTAATGCCAACCTTGCCACCACCATGAGCCTCAGAAGGACAAGCACTTCATTGTCTTCATTCACTGCTACATCCCCAGCCTCTAAGCACAAGAACTGACATATAACAGGCTCTCAATAAATCTTTGTTGAATGAATAATATATTGCATTTTAAAAAGCAAAGACTCTATACAAGGTAAACCTTTTGGCTAAAAAGGGAAATCTTAGAGACATCAGAAGAAGATAAAACAAAACCTAAAGCATCTTAAGGCAAACCACTAAATTGGTCTCCCAGTTTCTACCTGTCTGACCTTGATTGAGCCTCCTTGAGCTTCGAGTTCTTCTCCTGTACAATGTCAAGTTGATGAGACAGCCCCAAGTGATTATCTCTGTAAACTCAGCCACTCTCTCATTAGCCCAGAGCAGATTATAAAAACCAATATTGGTTCTTCTGGGTTCTTCTAGAGAGTACTCTCATTTCCAAAGTTGCTCCCAAGCTTGATAAGATATCAGTCTTTGGAGGAGAGATTAGCATCAGACCTGGACTGGGAAGGGTGGGGGACGGTAAACACATGAAAACAAGATAGCATGTTATTTTAAAGAAAATTAATCCTCACTTCTAGGCTGTGTTATTTAAGCAACTAGATACATAGGAATTCTTCTAAACAGATGGTCCATTTAATTTCATATGGCTTCATTGCTTTGACATCTAAATGTCTTTAATTTATGAGTATTCAAATTGTTCTTGATTAATAACTAACAATTTTATTATTTTTGCTTCATTAATATGATCAAAATTCTAAAGACTATATTAATATGCTATTCCAAATAGAACTCCAAGTTTATAATATCAGGTACCTAAAACTGACAATATGTTTATTTTCTTCTGCACTTATAATTTAATATTAGCTAGAAAACATACATAGAAAATTGCAGAGTGGTCTGCGGTTATTTGTAATGGGATAAAGAAAGGTGGGTGAGACAAATTTGAATGAACTTTGTAAAACAAGTAATTGCTTGTTTAAAATTCCTCACATTTCCAGACAGTTCTTGTGATTTTGGATGGCATCATATTCTTTTCAAAATATGCAAAATATTTATTTGTTTGTTTGTTTATTTATAGAACTCGCTATTTATACCTCTTTCCACAAATGACTTTAAGTGGAATTCTCGCTAATATGATTTCATCAGAAGGGAAAGAAGGAGAAATTTACCTTTATTTATCAAGCTTTATCTACCAGGTTAATAAAAGTATAAATAAAATTATAAGAAAAGAGTTGGAGATATTTAATCACCTCAAATACCTTTTATAACTTAATAAATATTATTTGCATATTGATTACCTAGCCAGAAACACTTCTCAATCGCTAATATTAAATGAGGTAAGCACAGCTAAAAGCTGTTTTTAAATCCAGTTACATGCAAAGCACCATTATTATATTATTTCCAAATTATATCCATTGGATTACCAATTATTATGATTTAGTTCTAACAGATTGCTGTGTAATTTGGCTTGTTACTGTTTACAATTGTAGTAATAGCAATAAAATTCCCATAAAATCACTTAAAGCATATTAATGTCACATTCTTAAACTAGTTTTACAACATCGAGCACCAAAACGTGAGTGCATAAGAAATTCATTTAATTCAGCCAATTATTTTACTTTAAAATGTTCTGTAATTCTGGTACTTGGTGTGTGATATGAATTTTTACAAACTACTCACTCATAAGATAAAATCTAATCTCCAAATATAAACTATAAAGACCTGCCTGTGTAATTAATTACATTTCTGAGTTGAACTAGTACAGTAAAATAGCTTCAGAATTCCGATAAGGAAATATTCACTCCACATTTTAGATAATTCTTAATTTTTCACTTGAGAACACAAAGTGACCAATGATAATGAGTTCAAGTTTAATCAAAGTATGACATTAGATAGTACATGACAAATAACCCCAAAATTAGCATTTCTTCTCAAACCTCACTTATTTATGATGATGCCATGACCAGGCCAAAACTAAGCTATCACATATTCTCTCTTTTTTGAAAACCAAAACAAACCTAAAAAGTGTGAGAACAGGTGGCATTCCCACCCCCTTCCCCACTCCATTTTACGTGTGAGAAATCTGAGACTCAGAGAGTCTAAATTCCTCCAGATCACACAATTTGTGAGCAGAAGACCCAGAGAACCAGACTGGAGGGAAAGGATCTGCCAGCAAAAATTAATGAAGCATTTTGCATTCAGGTCAGCAGAACTGCTGACTCTCTATTTCTTATATTTTTTCTAAGCCCCCTGATTTGCTTTCTTATGGGGCATCCCGATATAATTTTATTCTACTTGCAGCAGGTCACCTAAATGTGATCAATTTATTCCAGCCAGATTTCTATTTTCCATCCTCCTTGGATTCAAGTTTTAGTATCCTTAAACAGCTGTTTTTTTAGATTGTCAAGCAAAGGCCCTATAAATTTTCCTTCCTTTTGAAGTACCTTGTACCTGAGAAAGTCCTAAGAGCAGAAATGAAATTCAGGCAGGTCAAAACATATCTTAGGGAGAAATTTGCTATGCATACTGTCATTGACAAATATTCACTTGGATCCTACCATGTATCTAACAATGACTGAGGAAGTCACGACTTAATAGGGAAGATCTACGGTAAGCCAATGGATGACTACAGTGTACAGTGTATGGTATGTGCTCTAGTAGAAGCACCCGTTAGAGAGCTCCCAGGAGGGGGTAGGTAACACTGGGGAAGTCAGGAAAGGCTAACAGAGTAGGGGACGATTGAAGTAGCCATTCAAAGGTGGAAAGGAACCAGCAAACAAAGAAGGGCCATGCAGGCAAAGAAGAAAGTTGCCCAAGCCCGTGTGACACTTTTAAGGATCTAACACTTTCTGGCAGAATAACATGTGTCCCAAGAGCAGAATTTTTCATTGCTTGCTCAGTTTTGCTAACGTTTCCTTCTTGAAATTCCAGTTTTCACCAGCTTTGTATGACCTGACTACTATTATAACTTGGCCCCCTTCCAGCTGGCTTAATGAAGGAGCCAATCTGTCTTATACTTTCACCCTAGCAATGATTTCATCTCTCAGCATATTTGTGGAGGATTCCTGGATTACACCATCCTAGTTCAGCTCAAAGTCTTGCACCCCCCAATAATCTGTAACTCCTTTAAGCATTTCTCTGTCAAGTCTGCCACATACTCTCAAACAGGGCCTTAAAAATGGTGAAAAATCACAAGCTATTGTCCAGGGACAGAAAACAGTTAAATATGGCTGAAAAATATAGAGGTTTAGGAGAAAACAACATATACTAGAGTTGAAAAAGTAAAAATGAGAACAACAAGAGCCCTGGAAGGGTAGATCAGTTGGTTAGATCGTTACCCCAACATACCAAAGTTACAGATTTGACCCCTGGTCAGGATACATACAAGAATCAACCAAAGAATACATACATAAGTGGAACAACAAATCAATGTTTCTCTCTCTCTCTCCACCCCCCCTTCCTCTGTCTTTCTAAAATCAATAAATATTTTTTTTTTTAAAGGAATGACAATAATAAAACTTTCCAGCATGGAGCAGTAGCTGTCAGGCACCATGTCTCCTGTTTTTTCTTGTTTGTTTTGTTTTGTTTTTTGTATTATTTAATTTAATCCTCACAATAATTCCATGAGGTAGATATTGTTATGATCCTTATTTTACAAATGAAGTGACTGAAGTTCAGAGAGGTTAAGTAATTCCCTAAAATTTCAAACAACTGGCAAAAGAACGAGCCAGACTTCCACTCCCATTTAGAACCCATGCTCTTAAGCTATACAAGGTCTGTCCAGAAACAGTTTTGCCATTGTTAATAATAATAAGAATGGTTTGCATGACATCGATGTAACCAAGGAGAGCAGACTGGAATATGCATGCATGAACAATGATGACTTCACCGTACTAGTCAATGGGGGCAGTAGATGCTGTTAGTGAGCATGTGTACTATGTGGCTGTCACATTAAAAATGACTGAGTGAGTAGAGCAGTGAATTTACATCAAATTTTGCATTCAGCTTGAACATTCCTCCACAGAAACTATTCGGATAATTCAGAAGGCTGCAGCTATAGGCAACTGGTGATTCGCAGCTTCATCACAATGACCTGCCTGCTTATGCATCATGTCTCCTGTAGTTTTCTGGTGAAACATCAAATCACCCAAGTGACCCAGTCCCCCTCAGCCCAGATTTGGTGCCCTGCAACTTCTGACTTTTCCCAAAGCTAAAATCACTTCTGAAAGGGAAGATATTTCAGACCATCCATGAGATTCAGGAAAATACAACAGGGCAGCTGATGTGATTGGGAGAAATGTGTGAGGTCCCAAGGTGCCTACTTTGAAGGGGACTGAGATGTCATTGTCCTAGGTACAATGTTTCTTGTTATCTTGTATTTCTTCAATAAGTGTCTCTATTTTTCATATTACATGGCTGGATACCCTGTGGACAGACCTCATATGCCTCCCAAATATAGGTTGATTATCTTGTAAAACATCTGAACTTAATCCTGATGAAGTGAGCCATTAAAGGTTTTAAGCAGGGATGTGTTTAGACTTGAATTTTTAAAAAATCATTCTGGGGGGTATGGGATGGGATAGAGACAATGTAGAAAGTTTGCATGATCCCATTAGGAGAAAATGAAGCTCTCAGCTTGTGTGTTGAGAGTGGCAAAAGGAGGAGACAGAAATTGTTTGAGAAGTAACTCACTGTACGTGGACAAGGAAGGCGATTCGGGGAGGACTGGGAAGTCTCTGGCCTGGCTGGCTGTTGATGGCTGCTAACAGAGTCAGCAAAGAGCAAAAACACAGGGAGAGTTGGTTTAAGAGACGAGGTACTGAGCTGTATTACTGCCCACCCCCAGACACACTTCTTAACTGTGATCAAGCTTGCTTGTATCCGGATTGTTCTTCAGAGTTAATTTTATAGCTGATTTTTTAAAAAGTAATCTTGTAAATCTGTCAAAGACTTTTAGATACTTAAAGACTAAGAATCTGTGGACTGTGATCTGATAACTCTGGCTTCACATTCCCTTTTCCCTCCATTTTCTAGAATATTTGTAGGCATCACAAAGAGAATCCACTATTATCTTCCAAATCAACATCGAAGCCTTCCAGGAAAAGAGCCCACCCAGCAGGTTTTAATAGCCTGTATATCTAACCACCCAAATATCCTTGTTATTCTGTCTTCCTTCTTCTTTCTCCTCCTCCTCCTCCTCCTCCTTCTTCTTTTTGAATGCCATGACTCATTAGACCACCAGGTAATGAGCCCCAGGTCAGAAGCTAGCAGCCTGGGGGAGAACAGAGAGGATAGAGAATGGTTCCTAAATTCTCTCATTTTAAAAAAACTTGTAGCTTATTTCTGCTGAGCAGAAAACAAATTTTGAGGAGTCCAGTCTAGTGAGATACCACAAGGCTGACACAGTTGAGATTCAGCCTAATATGAAAATATAAATTGACTTTCCATGTTAAGAAAAACAAAGCTAGTGACATTTCCTCAGAGCCAAATATTTCATCACAGGAAACTCTGTCTTAGTTGTAGGTCATGTGTCAACAAGAGAGTTGTTTATTTTTTTAACCATGTGTCACATGACCCAACTGCATCAGGTATAACAATTTTCTAGAGTGAGCCATACAGCCAGGGCCCTCTCTCAAACACAAATACTGAGGCTGCAACTCAAATGGGCAGCTGCAGTGCGTTTCTGAATGGGCTGTTGTAATTTAAATGTCTCACTCCATTGGGAGCTAAGGGAGGTGATATAATCCAGAAGAAACTTGGAAGTGAGAGTGTTAGTGGGGGTGGCTGAGCTAAGTGACCTTTAAGATCTGCCCTCAGTTCTGTCTCTGGTAGTCAATGAATGTATTTCAGGAGTGTCGGGCACTCAGGGAAAGCTTCTTGGGAGGTTTATATGAAAGGAAAAGAAAAGTTAGCTTGAAGGAGGTGACTATGATGAATGGCTTTCTTTACATCAACTTCCACAGACAGTATTTTAAGTAACTAATTAAATTATGGGTGTCTGCTGTGCCCTGTATTATAAGAAAAAGAGGAAGTTCATCTTCTTGAGTAAAATCCATTCTTGGAGGCAGCTTGAACAGCAATAACAGGAAGAGATCAAGTTGATTCTAGTGCTTTGCTTGAATTCAGTTAAGAAAAATATCATTAAGCACTCCCTACATTCTGCTAAAAAAAAAAACCAAAACAAAAGTAGAGATGCTTAATGGGACTCGGAACCTCACATACAAATGGTCCTTACAGTACTGTGGTAAAATTTTCTCATGGAGGGTGGAACTGAATTTTATTCTAAAATTGTAATCCTTTCATTGTACACTGGGACAGTTTTTCTGTGTACTAAATGTGTACAAAAGCACAGACAACAAAAGGAAATACAGACAAATGGGATTGCTTCAAACTAAAAAGTTTCTAGGAAGCCTTTTTTGTTGTTGTTGTTTCCTAGCAAAAGAAACAGTCAACAGAGTGATGAGGCAGCCTATGAAATGGGAGGAAATATTTTCAAACCAGCTGTCTGATAAGGGGTTAATGTTCAAAATAAAAAAGGACTTAAGTAACTGAAGATCAAGTAAACAAATAACTCCGTTAAACAATGGATAAAGGACCAGAATAGACATTTCTCAAAAGCAGATATCCAAATGACCAACAGTTACATGAAAAGGTGCTCAACATCACTGATCAGCAGGGCAATGCAACTCGAAACCACAGTGAATTGCCATCTTACACCTGTCAGAATGGGTATCATCAAAAAGAAAAAAGGTAAGTGTTGGTGAGGATGAGGAGAAAACAGAACACTTGTACACTGTTGGTGGGCATGTAAATTAGTAGAACCACTGTGGAAAATAGTACGGAGCTTCCACAAACAATTAACAATGAGACTACGATGTGATCCAGCAATTTCACCTCTGGATATTTATCCACAGGAAATAAAAATCAGCATCTCAAAGAGATATCTGTGCTCTCACATTCACTGCAGCATCATTTATAAAAGCCAAGATATGGGAACAACTTATGTATCCATAAAAGGAGGTATGGATGTAAATGAATGAGTGGATGAAATAAATGTGAGCTATTTACATAACTATCTACTACTATATATGTTATTCATCCTTAAACTAGAAAGGAATCCTGTCATCTGCAACATCATGGAAGACACTATGCCAAGTGCAATAAAGCTGACACAGACAGACAAATACTTCATGATCTCATTTATATGTGGAATCTAAAAGTCAAACTCAGAAACAGAAATTGGATGGTAGTTACCAGGAGATGGGGGAAATGGAAAGATGCTGATAAAAGGGTACAAAGTTTTAGTTATGTAGGATGAAGTAAGTTCTGGAGGTGTAATGTACAGTGCGGTAATATAGTTAATAATACCGTATTATATGCTTGACAGTAGCTAAGAGAGTCAGTCTTTTTTTGTTTGTTTGTTTGTCAACATTACAAAAATTTTTATTACACAAAGGTTGTCACATAATTGAATGTTTCTCTACTTTGTACACAATTATTCTTACTTCCCACAGAAGGGGCACTTTCTCACTTCTCATTGGAATGGCAAGTACTAAAATCCTGACTTTAACAAAATAGTAGTAAAAATGCTTCAGTGATTTAAGTTGAAAGCAGTACATTGGTATGTGGTTCTTGCACTTAGTTACCAGAAATGTAGAAGTGTCTTTTTATTCAAAAATACTGAATAAATTATCTGTAGGCCCAGACAATGAAAGCAGTAAACCACTGTATGTTGTCAACTGAAACCAGTAACTGATGGTTACCGTGATTTGCTTAAACATTAGCCAGGATTTACTTCAGTTCTTGCTTTCAACTGACTTCTCTGAAGTTACAGGTGAAGAGCACTGTCTTGGGCTTCCTCTCATGGTTCTCATTAAGAGTGGTAATGCATTATTTTAGGAATTAAATCATGCCGTCTCCCCTACCACCTGCCATTTTGCCTATTCTACCCATTCCAGGGTTTTTCTCTTCTTTAAGAATTTCTGTGACTATATCTTCTGCTATTGTTAACATAGAGGCCACTCCAGCAGCATCCAATAAAACAGTTCTTATAATCTTTGTTGGGTCAATGATTTCTTTTTCCACCATATTCACAAAATCTCCAAGCACAGCATCATAACTAACTTCTGAAGAATTTTATATAGTTTTCTCAGCCATCAACAATCCCTCCACACCCTCAATGTTAGCAACGATCCTTGCTGGAGTTTTGAGCGTTTTTTAGATTAATTACTGTACCCATTTTTTGATCTTCATTAGCTGGAGATAATGAGTCCAAGGATGGAATCATGGAAGTAGGGCACAACCCTCATCCAGAACAATCCTTCTTCAACAGCAGCCCCTACTCTTGTTTAAGGGGGGATCTTGTTTAAGGGTGATGGGATCGAAACTGCAGCTGGCTGGTGATGCCCTGCACACTGCGCTCTGCTAGAAACCCTCCTCTTACTTCTGGATCATGGCAGCAGGAGGAGGAGAAGAGATGCTATGCAAGCTGAGGAGTGAGATGAACAAAGGGAAAAGCCCTCCTCAGAGGTCAGGGAGAGGTGCAGACCTGCCAGTCTAGCAGGGCTTGGCTAGAAAATAGGATGCTTCTGGAATGCGTAGGAATCTGGGCACGGACTTTTAATCGGAGGGCACGCAGAGACTCCTGGCTTTTTCCTTGGAATTTATGTTGGAATTCACATCTGACCTTTTGCTGTATTAATAAATTATGGAGAAATAGAACCTCAATCAAATTTCATGCCTTTAGTAATTGCTAATTTATCATTCAGCGTTTTTCCATCCTTTACTGTGATGACACCCTTTCTTCCAATCATTTTCATTGCATCTGAACTGATGTTGCCAATTTCTTTGTCTCCATTTACAGAAATTGTAGCAACCCAAGCTATTTCCTCAGGGGTTATTAAGGGTTTAGGCTGTTTATTAAATTCATCAATTACAGCATCAACAGCTAACATCATAACTCTCCTGATTTCCACTGGATAGCACCTTTGCTATCTTTCTGTTTCTTTTTGTTGTTGTTGTTGTTGTTGTTGTTGTTGTTGTTCAATTACAGTTATCCCTATCCCCCCTCCCATCACTCTTTCCCTGCTCTACCAACCTCCACCTCTCACATTCAGTCCTCCCCCCTCATTGTCTTTGTCCATGGGTCCTTTGTACATGTTCCTTGACGACTCTTCCCCTTCTTTCCCCCATTATCCCCTTTGGTTACTGTCAGTTTGTTTTTTATTTCCATGTCTCTGGTTCTGTTTTGCTCATTTGGTTGCTTTGTTGATTAGGGTCCACTTATAGGTGAGATCATATGATATTTGTCTTTCACCACCTGGCTTATTTTACTTAACATAATGCTCTCCAGTTCCATCCATGCTGTCGTGAAGGGTAGGAGTTCCTTCCTTCTTTCTGCTGTGTAGTATTCCATTGTGTAAATGTACCACAGTTTTTTGATCCACTCATTTACTGATGGGCACTTAGGCTGTTTCCAGCACGTGCCTATTGTAAATTGTCCTGCTATGAACATTGGGGTGCGTAGGTTCTTTTGCATTGGTGTTTCAGGATTCTTAGAGTATACTCTCAAATCTTCCTGGCAATAGAGCTGTGTCAGTACAGCAGCAGGGGTGGTGCCATCCCTAGCCTCTTCATTTCTATTATTGGCAACATCTTGAAAAATATTTTTGTATTAATCTTTTAATATTTTAAATGTTTTTATACGTATCTTTTACGCCAGTGAACTTTGCAATGGTAACACCATCTTTTGCTACTTTTGGACTTCCCCCACTCTCTTCAATAACCACTGTTCTTCCCTTTGGCCCCATAGTAACAGCTACAGCATGGGCTAAAAGGTCTACACCTTGACGCATTAAGGCTCAGGCATTTGCACCAAAGCTCACATCTTTGGAATAAGCCTGAGTTAGACGAGGAGCAGTGCCCTGTGCTTTGTGTGACTGAAGCATTGCTGCAGGGCAGAGACACAGAGATGCGGCGTGCAAGTGGCCAGGTAGCCTGTCAGCAGCGAGTGCGGGCGCTAAGAGACTTCTCAATATTTCTAAACAATAACCACAAAAGGTAGCAATGTGAGGTAATGGGTATGTTAATTAGCTTGAGTAGCTGTGATAATCATCAAAACAGCAAGTTGTATGCTTTAAATATATACAATTTTAATTTGTCAATTATAAGACAATAAAGCTGAAAATACAAGTATAATAAAAAGATGCCTAATATACTTCCACTTAGAATTTGGTTTGTTGTGTTATGCTCCCAGAGGTATGATGCTATATAAATCCCTGAAGATCTAACTCGTAATATTGGCTAACTATTGAAAGCAAGGTTTTTACTATTTATTATTAATATTCTTTGAAGACAACTTATCAGTGTGATCTTCAGGTTGGGCCAAAAGCCTTTTATAAATTCATATTACATTCATTACATTGAGCAGTAGTGTGTATAATAAATATCTTAAATTTTTTCTTGCAGTTTAGGCCTCTTATCTAAAAGTTAATGTTGTTATCAAAGCCTGCGTTTTTGAAAGGATTGTGATGAGATTAGGAGAACACTTAAAGACTCCGCCTCTGTAAAAGCAAATAAGATCACTCACTAGGTACAATATAAGGGTCTAATTGTCATGCACTGAATATAAAGTCACATACCATATCCTAAACTTTACCATAGACTTTGACTTTATGTTCCAAGGAATACATAGTACTAATTTCAATTCCAAAGAATCTTGAGTTATGCATATTTATTCATTTATTTTATATATTGAACCAATTTCACACCCTCAGTGAGAACTGCCTCTTAAATTTTATGAATGTGGAATTCCCCCCAAAGGCTATCTCAAGTGTGTCCAAGTGTTCCATGTTACTTGGATCAAGGTGCTCTATTTACAGCCCTTGAAATTCCATAAAGCTTCCAGTAATTTCCGACCGTGTGTCGAAGTCTGGATGTGGGAGTTCTTGTCAAATTTGCCTGTTGGACACCCATAGACATGGGGTCTGGAACTGTTCTGTTCTTGCCCTCATCTGAGGCCCAGTGTGGCGCTGCTGGCGGGGCAGTTCATCCATATCACAGCTTGGAAGCTGGGCACACCCAACCCAGCCTTAAGTTCTGGTCCCAAACTGATGTTTTAAGAGTAAGTTTGGGAATCTTCTTAAGCCTTGATCTGGGACTCTTTTCCATGCCAGTGCTGTTTTTAATCTGGTGAGCTCATAATTAGAACAGTTTCTCACGTACTCAGAGGCTGCCTTTGACCATGAGGAGAAAAGCAGAAGTGTCCTAACCAGCAGGGATGATTCAGCCACACCAACCTCCTCCTGTTTTTTCTGGCCCTTGATCAGCCTTAATCCTTGAGTCCTGATTTTTGTTCCTGTTTTAGTTTAGTTTCTCTTTTCTAGCTCTTGGTTTAGCTTGGTCCTTGACTTTCATTGCTTAGGTAGAGCTGTTTAAGAACACAAATTAATGGAATGTCAAACTGGAAGGAGCTCTTCAGAAACCTGGGCAGAGTTAGCATCCTTGCCCTATTCTCCTATTCACCTACTCCAATGACCTGGATAGAACAGTATCTCTACCTGGTAACATTAATATAGATTTTATGTATTCAGTGCTTTGCTGTTTCAAAAAGTTTCTGCATATAATATCTCATTTGATTCCAGGAATGGCAGGTGCAGATGATAAGATAAATTTCCATTCAGTACAAAAGACAGTTTTCTAAGAATTGACCTGTCCAAAAGTGAGAGAGCAAGCTTCACAAAGGAGTGAGTTCCAGGAGGCAATGAAAATGCTTCCATACAGAGTTAAGGGTTAACTCTCAGGGATCTTGTGGAAAAACCTTGACTTGGGTTAAATGACACTTTGATGAGAAGAGAGAGAGAGTGTGTGTGTGAGGGAGGGAGGATGCATATTAATGCACGGATCTTGTCTAAGGAGAGAGAAAAATTGAGAATACACGCACATTCCAGTTTTCTCAAAATCTTTGTTTGGCAAGAGAATCGAACTACCCAAAACGGGTTTAATGTAGGACCTTAAGCACATCTCATTGAGCAATTCATCATCTTTAATGTTTTGTTTCAAAAGTTCAATAAGAGTCTAAAGTAGTGTAGGCTTAAATCATGGTTTCTGGACTACATCAGGGATGTGTGCTATACTCCTCCTCAGACCAAACTGGCCCAAAGCTGGAGCTAATAGAAATATCTGATGAGTTAAGTGTAATTGGGAGCAAGATGCATGTGAAGACTGAAGATACTGCCCACATAGAGATAGAGGAGTAGGAGTGGGGAGAGCAGCTGTTTGGAGAACATGGTGGGGTAACCAAAATGAAGAGAGTAGGATGACCAAACCAGCAAGGGGCAGGGCTAGAATGGGGTCACTGCCCTATGGACTAAGAAGCAGTAGAACCAAACCGAACAGCAGAACTGGTTTGCATTAGTGCTTCCATAGTAGGAAGGAATGCCTCCTTTCTTTACTCCAAGACCAGCTCCAGTGGAATGTTTTAGTGAAATATTCATTGGGCCTTGTCCCACTTTACCTTAAAAAGTGATCGCTCCACGACTTTTTAGAAAAAAAATTTTAATGATTTTGTGGTATTGGCAAAGGTAAGGAGAGGGAAGAGCAGGATAAAATATTCCACAACTGAATAGACCAGAGCGTAGTATCATTCAACACGAGCTTCTGTTCTCTTAAAACAGAAAACTACCCTTTTAAATTCTTTTCATTATTTAAATATTATGAAACTGAGTGTTTACAATAAAGTTAAATAGCAACATTTAGAAATTATAATTATAATTCAGTTCAATAGTTTAAGCAAATTCTGTGTGCCGTATACTAGATTTAAACAATTTTGAAGACCTCACAATGGTGAATGCGCATGTGAGCATAATTGCATAATTTTAATCATTTTTCTATATGACAGTAGTCTTTTATCTTTCCTTGGACCAACACATTTTTTCTTCTGTTTCACTGAGGTGATTTTTTTTTCAGGTGGCATATAATATAACATTCTAATTACTTACCATGTTTTATATTTGATTCACAAAAAAAATTGTGAGAAGTGTTATTTGCCTGACTTGGGTACATTTTCTTTTCTACACCTGTATTGCCATCGATAGGAATACCTTGGTAATAATATTGCTCTAGGCTGAAAATTCCAGATGCTCTTCAAATTTTAGCACGTGTAAATGTGTCACTTGGAAAACGTTCAGAGAAGTATATGTTGCTTATTTTTTTCCAGGGGAAACTAATTATAAATTACTAAGAAGACTCTATAAAACATTAAGCACTTAGTACCCAGATTTTTAAAAAATAATTCTAAAAAAAAAAAAAAAAGGAACACAGGCCTCTTGGAGAAACATCTGATGTTAGGACTAGGGCAGGAAATATAAAAGATGATTTTGAAGCATTCCATGGTGCCAGGAAGTAAGAAAGTTCTCAAAGACAAAATAAAGCAAAACGACAAAACCGAAAAGAATCCAAAAAGACCACAATGATGGCAGCAAGTCAAGGGGATATAGGAGCCAACTGAAAGTGCTTCCAATGACTCAGCCAAAGCTGAAATGAGCAAAAAAGTCCAATTAAATCAAGTGTATTGGATAATAATCAAAGTGTAAAATAAGTATTCATAAGTTCAAACCGATGTAAAAAATGATTGGATAAAAAATAAATTGGATAAATAGACAAATCTCTTTTGCAAAAAGAATTCCAAATAATTCATGTAGATGTTCTGCCCTTTAGTTTGGACTACACATAGTGACTTCCCTCCCAAGAGTATTGTATGGAAAAGGCAAGGAAAAGTTGCTTTCAGGTGTAGAAATCTGACAAACACTACTACCTCAACCAAGTGATCAAGGTTAATGTCACAATAATAAATCATAGAGATAGTATGTGATGAGCACTTTAGCTCTGTTTATCCTCCCCAAAACTTACAACCCCAGTCATTTAAAAAGAAAAATCAAATCCCAATTGAGAGCCATTCTGCAAAATGCCTGAGCAGTATGGTCAAGCCGTCAAGATTTTTAAAAAGAAGGAAAGTGTGAGAAACTCATAGCTAAGAGAAACCTAAGACCACATAAAGACTAAAAGTAATGTGGTATTATAGAACAGAGAAAAAGACATTAGGAAAAAAAGAAGGAAATCTGAATAAAGCATCGACTTGACTTAATAACAATATATCAACATTGGTTCATTAATTGTGAAAAATGAACCATAATAATGTAAGACATTAATATTTGGGGAAACTGGGTATAAAGTATATGAGAACTGTCGGTACTATCTTCATAATTTATCTTCATAATTTTTCTATAACAGTTCTGAAATACAACTTCATTAAATTATGTGATTCTGTCAGTAAGTAGGAATTCAGTTATTCACCTTTCAGGGTTGTAAGATCAGGTGTATTTGAGATAATCTCAGTACCCAGTAATCACTAAATACTGAAGGAATGAGTAACTATATGGTTTAATGCATCAGAGGAACACTTTGTTAATAATGTTTTTTGAAGGCATTTGTTGAAAAAAGAAGCTGCTTATTGTTTAGGGGACACATCAGTTCCTTCTGGTCCTTCAGGTACCACTACATGTTCTGGTAAAAAGCAATGGACTAAACCCACCCTGTCCAATACTCTACCTATTAGCCACACATGACTACTGAGCACTTGAAAGGTACTTGCTCCAAACTGAGATGTGCTATCAGTGCAAAAATACACAGTGCATTTTGAAGACTTGGTGTCAACAAAAAGAATGCAAAATATTTCATTAGTAATTTGTAATACTGCTTACAGGTTGAAATAATGTTTTGGTTATAGTGGATTCAGTTAAAAATATTACTAGAATTTATTTGGCTTTTTGAGAAACTTATTCTAGTACAGTAAATAGAAAATTTGGAATTACTTATGTGCCTCACATTACATCTCTATTGGACAGTGTTGGGGTAATTGGACCTCAGCAACCTGGAAGAGAGAAGGGGTCTCCAAAAGGCAAGAAGGGTCTCAGAAAGCCTCAGACATCCTAGTAGGGGTCTGGGCTGCCGCCGCAAGTAGCTGGAATTATATGAAAGCAATTTCCCTGAGATGACTTTTCCACCATGGAAAATCACCTACAGAGACAAGAGGCTTCCTTGATTTTTTCTCCCCTATTTTCTTGAAGATTACATATGCAAAGGAATGCTGGAGAGTCATTTCTTGAAGAATTTGTCAGTGAGAACATTGAACTGTATAATGAAATATGTGCCACTATACAGAAGACTTCTAATAATAAGCTTTTTTATCGGTTTACATTTGAGGTAGAGATATAGCTTCTCTCCAATTCTATTTGGAATAAGACTTCTGAAGCATGGAAATATTCCAAGGCAGTATCCCTATTACAGCAAAGCAACCGGTCAAAAAATGAAATGTTACTGTATCAGCTGTTTAGACTGCAGAGGCGATCAGAAAACCACATTAGAAAACCAACATGAACCATTAGCAAGAAACGTCTTAGTTTGCTATATGCAAATTTCCTCGGGAAAGATGAGTGAAAAACAGGTTTCAATAGTTATATGGGGAAAATGTGTGTGCTTTTTCATTTTGAATGTAATTTTGGTTTTAAAATTGTGCTTCCTTGAGTTCACTAGCTTGCGAAGAGAGATAAGAGCCCCTCAGAATTTATCAGAGTTACATAGCAACACAGGTAGATCTGACCTTAAAAAACTTTGTTGAAGTTTGTCACAATAAGCAAGAGAAGTCAACTGGCAATAATTATGGTCACCCCGTGCTCTAAGTGGTTCTTAAAAGTAAATTATCCAAAAAAAAAAAAAAAGATGAAGTCCTATTTTTTTCATGTAACAGCCTTGGGGAAGAGTTTAGTGTGGAGTTTGCCCCACTCTGATGGGTATAAATGAGCATGAGATGTGGGAAGAGGACAGTATAAAAAGGTAACTTATGTTACAATTTAAAATTTCACTATTTGTGCATACCATTTACGTTGGCATTGCAGGAGATTCATCTTAAAACTGTAGGCAATAACCAGGACTAGCAATCTATGTACCTACACGTGCAGGAGAAGATGAGAAAATGAAGGATCAGAAAGCCCAATTCTTTGCAGTCATACGGTCCTGCAGGGGTTCCTGGACCCTGGGTTCTTTCGAGGAGCCCTTCCTGCCTCTGTTACAAATACCATACTCAGCAGGCACAGCTAACTAGTGCACTACTGAACACTTAATGCCGGGTTTAAAATAACCTGTTGGTGAGGTACAGTTTGAGCGTGATTGTTTTCTTTAAGCAGAAGAAAGAAAGGTTGGCTCATGCTTCCACTCTAGTCTCTCACTCAGCATTATGAAAGGTCTGTCTGAGTGGTATGCCTTTGCCTCAGATGTTCGATTGGATCAACTTATCTACCTATGCAAAACCCGCCATGCTCCTCAAGCACTCACATTAAGCTCATGGTGGGAGACGGACTACACATGTTCCCTGGCACATGAAGAGCAGAAAACGTGTCCATGGCATTTCAGCATCTGTGCTGGACAGATGTGCTCACCGCTTTTCTCTGGGCAGAAGCCAGCTCCATTTGCCCCTTTTATTCCAGCTCTGAAGCCCAGGTCCAGTGTTAAGGGCCAGCAGAGAGAGGTGCTGTGTTTGGCCAGCCCTGCTTGCATGGCTGAAGAAGCACATCAGTCATAATTGAGCACTCAGCAGCTGCAAGAGCAGACGTGCCTGCCAGTCTTTGATTCTCTCCTCTACCAGGTAGTAGTTAGTTCATTCCCTGGGCACCCAGCCACATTTCAGAGCAGGACTGGTGATGGCTGGGATGGCAGAGACATACAGGCTCCTTGACAAGCCACTGCTATGAACTAGCCAGCACCATGAAGAGCGTTGAAGAACTGAGCCATTAGCAACTAAGAGGATACAGGGAATGATTCATCTGAGGCATTGTAGAGCAAGTAATAAGGTAAAAATTCATAAATAAACACATAAAAATGTATAAATAAACAGAGCATGATTTAGAGCCCTTGCATGTAAGGTGGCTCTAAGATGAGACCCAATCTTAAATATGGGGATTCTGGGGCTCAAGTGGTTTTCTGATTTAAAAATAAATCTGTTATTTCCTGTCAGATCCCAGGGTGAGGTCCCTGGAGCCAAAGGGGCATCAGTCATTGAAAACATGAAATAATCAATGGATTGGAGTGTGCGTGAAAGGCTCCTCAATCACCTTTTCTCAAAGTAATATTTCATTCATATCTTCCTTAGTTTTTCATTTTCAGTCTCACCTAAATCATTTCTGTTATTTCAGCGTTTCAATGGCATTATTGCATCACTTCGTTTTCATTGGAAACAGCAGATCTTCTTCCAACAGATCTCTTGGTTCCCATCTGGCTTTGTGTTTGTTGTCAGCCTAAGGGGTTAAAATTCATTTTAAATAACAGCATGATAGTCACAATCCTTTTCACTTGCCTCAGGAACAGTTTGGTAATTTGCATTTTAAGTCACAGAATCTATTTGGGCTTGAGAGCAAATTTTATTACAATTAGACATTTTTTGAGGCTGTAGGAAAAGATAAAATTGTTATTTAATAGACAACGAGTTAATGGGGCATATTGCAGAAAAGTGTTTTTTAAACTAATGATAGGTTAATTGTGTGATTTAAAACAAATGGTGCTGTTGTAGTCACCATGTTTTGAAAATCTGTATGCATATTTTTTCAAGAAAGGAAGAACCTTAAAGCCTTTTGTAGCCTTAATCTTTTAGAAATTCTAACAGAGGCTTCAGCTAATAAATAAAGAGCCCCTCACTTGAAATATTTGAAAACCAACAATTGTGGTGAGCCGGGAACATCAGTTAATCACATAGTAGGGTGACTCTTTTGTTTGTTGTATGAAAGTAGCTCTAGCAGACATACTTACAATCCCATACTCAATATTTATCTTCTCAAAGCCAAACTAATTCAAACTGCCAATGCGACCTTTAAATAGTATTCTCTTTTCTGTCTCTTGGGAAACAATTTAAGGGGTTTTATTGTATTAGTGGGATTTTCCCTTTTTTCCTAGCCTTCAAAAGATTTTCCTTTCATCTTCATGTTCTTTCTCTCCAACTACAAAATGTGCTCTTAGGGGCCTGTCAACCATAAAAGGGGGGAGACTCCTTCCATTTCAGCAGGTATGAATCTCAATAGCTGCTTTCATCTCTAGGGAGTTCACTTCTGCTCTATTTAATAAAACCCAACATTTCAGTTATCAGAGTCATTAGTAGGAAGCAGAATTGGAAGAAAGAAAGTCTTCATTTATTTTGGTGTCATACATAATTATGCCATTTATTTCCCCAATGGGCTCTACACTTTTCTGACACCTTTTTAAAAAAATTTCTTTCAGAATATTTCTGAAGGAAAGCTCCTTGTGTGGAAAATGAAGAGTAGGCAGCAATGAAAAAAACAACAACCACACTCCTTCAGAAATTGCAGTAGTTCCAGCACCAGGCAATTAGCACGAGCAAGTCTGTCTTTGTCACTTTATTGTCTTTTTCCCTCAGCTAATGTGAAGCGTATTTGATGAACCAAGTTTGTCCTGCACAGTGCAAAAGAGATTTAAATTTGATAACTTTTAAGGACTACAAATCTCTGTAGACTGTAAAAATGACCAGTAAATGTTATAAAAAGCATCTTCTGAAACTACAATCAGAAATCCAGTATTACATTAGCACACGAAAACCAAGCTCAAGTAATTAATTCTAATCAACCAGCTCTTGTTTTAAGAGACCTAAAGAAAAAAAGAAAGAATTGTAATTAATTAAAAATGCAAAATATCCTAAAAATGATCTGTGTTAGGTTCGCGGAGAAGTGTATTTCAATTGCTCTTCACCAAGGTCCCCAACAGCTCAGTGGGTGAGCTATGAGATAAGATACCAGCTGATCCTAAATGATATTTATTCAGATGATTAAAAAAGTGGAATCATATCATCTAAGAATTTTTTAATCTGAAGAATCCTTAAAAATCCTTATAGTTGGGAAATTTTTAATCTGTAGTTCATAGCATCTTGAATATATAAACATAATTGTTTATAGGTGTGTTCATACTTCACAGGAAGATTTTCTTGGCATTTCTAAGAAACTTATGACCCACGGAAATGTAAAAATTGGTAATCTAGTTAATTCTCCATCTTTGTAACAACTCACTATATAATAAGGCTGTATTTTTCCTGATGTTCTAGACTAATCCAATCAATTGATGATCAATTTGCATATAGTCAGCTAGGGTTGTGTGACATTTTCTGTATAGTTGTTGGTTTAGTGTATTTAATATACAGAATCAGAAACTACAACACAAAGCAACATTTTCTCTAACTTGCCCTTGATCTATTAGGTCAATTGCCATGGCCCTATAGATTAACCTGACAATTTTGATCCTTCAGTAATCAATGCTGGTTCTTATGAAGTTTTTATTCTATATGTAAAATATAATTTAAAATTAATTTTCATATATTTTCAATGCATTTTTAAGGTATGCAGAGCTATAATTTTTAGTCTTTATGGACTGAGCCTGGAAATGTGAATTTCCTTGAGGACTGAACTAGAAACCTGTAAAGATTATGGGTGACATGTGCACCATATGGAAAAAACATTGTTGAAAATTCAAATTGTACCTTTCAAGGGTCTCTCACATCTCAATGTGGTTTTGTTTTTCTAATATAGAAAGGCCAAATTGCTGGTATTAGGCGTCTTAGCCTAGATTTGGTATCCTGCAGTACCAAGAATCTTTTTTTTTGTTTGTTTTATTTTTCTACCTCTGGTAGTATACTCCTCACCTGTCCTCCACCCCCTTTACCCCATTTATCCTCTCCTTCCTGTTCAGCCTCCCGAACCAGAATAAGAAAATAAGATTTATGTCATGTGAAAGTAGACCAAAGTAAACTATCCTGACAATTACGTGGAAAACAACAAAAACATAAGGAATTACAAACTAAACAGTAAAGCAAAAGTCAAAGACTCTCAGTTGTCTCAATATAAGAAGGAAGGGGTATTCTTACATTTTAAATTTATTTAAAATGGATAAGGACAAAGAAATAGGTTTTAGTTGGTGGCCACAAGTGGTGGTAGAGTTTCCTCTCGAACTACCCAAGAAAAAGGTACATGCCTGGTTTCTTCGAAACTAGTTTTCTGGCAAGAAGAGAATGAAGCTATAAGAGCCTCTTACTTGATATAAATATATATCACTGATTTCATAATTGATGGTGTGCGTGTGTCACTTTGTTTCTCAGGACCTTTTCCATTATTCTAACTGATAAAACTCAGAGACATACGACAAGAAGAGATCTGAGCCTGGTGTCAAACCATCTAAATCTCAGCCTTGAACCACCACTTCCTTAAACTATGGCTAGGTACTTAATCTTGTGGAGCTTTAATTTATTGAGCTACAAAATAGGGATAATTACAGTAATTACTTCATAAACTTATTGCGAGGTTTTAATAAGCTTATGAATGTAAAGCAAAGTGTCTGAGATGCTTTGAGTTTACTATACACTTTATGGTTATTAGTACTTACTTTCATTATTATTAAGCTCTAGTGCACTCACCTCAGAAAACACTCCATAGTGCTCCTTTAGTTAGGGTTGCAACTTCGGATCTTTTTCATCTTCTACATCAGTGGTCCTTAGACTTTAGTCTGCATCAAAGTCAGTTAGATGGCTTGTTAAATACACAGATTGCTGGGCTTCCTTCCCAGAATTTCTGATTCATATGTCTGAGGTGGGCTCAAGACTAAGCATATCTAACAGGTTTCCAAGAGGCAATCATGCTGCCAATAGGGGATTATACTTTGAGTACCAATGTTCTATAATCAGGGTTGGCCGACTTTTTCTATAAAACATCAGATGGCAAATATTTCGATGGGTAGATAAATATATAGCTATATGAGTGTGCCTGTTCTGGTTAAAGTTTATGTATGGATGCTGATATTTGAAATTCATGTAATTTCCATGTCATAAAATATGATATATATTTATATAGCAATCATTTAAAGATATAAAAGTCTTTATTAGTTTGTGGGTCACATAGAAATAGGCTCTGTGCTGTTTTGGCTTATGAGTCACAGTT
Organism: Mormoops blainvillei; assembly: GCA_004026545.1. NCBI lineage: Eukaryota > Metazoa > Chordata > Mammalia > Chiroptera > Mormoopidae > Mormoops > Mormoops blainvillei. Next base: position 84,514 of record PVJD01005561.1, on the reverse strand, counting down.
TGTCATTCTCTGTGCTGAGGAGGCCCAAGTCCTTGCTCTTGACCTGTCCATTCTGAAATATGGTCATCTGCCTCCCTCCCTGGCTAAGTCTGAGCCTAGTAGTTAGCTCACTACCTGCTGGAGCCTCGCTAGCAAATTGGCTGAATTACTGGGGAGCCAGCCTGCTTGCTACTACCATTCCTAAAATGTGCTGGTCCTGTTATTCTAGCTCATTAGCTACCGTTTCAGCCTCTCTTAGAGAAAGTACTTTGGAATATGCGCCGGAATCAGTGGTCTCACTAGCATTGTCCTCTTCTTGTGGCAAGTGCATAATTCTGGCAAGTTTCTTTAGGAAATCTTAATTTCCTTTTATGTCAGTGACCCTGTAATTTGGGTCGTTTTGGCCAATCAGAGCATCTGATTTCCCCTGGTCATCAGTCATTGGTTTAGGAACAAGAACAAAAAATCACTTAGGTCAATGAAATGTGAAGGGATTTTTGTTGCAGAATTATGGAAAAAAGGGTTTTAGCTGCTCTTCATCAGAAATTAAGGAAGAGACTCTTTCTTTTGCTGTGGATTGTATGCTGAGGGGGAAAATTCTGAAATTGCTATAGCTGTTAATGTTGTGATAAAAGAAATAATGATGAGGCAAACGCAAAAATATGGGGGATAGAGATGGGAAAAGTACATATAAGCAACCAGAGTCCTATTCTTAGTTCTAGATCACAGTTCTGGACCAAGCCACACCTGGGTCTATTGGATTACTAAAGACCATTCAGTTATTTGAGTCAGTATGTTCCCTTTTAAATTATAAACAGGTTGAGAGTAATGTTTCTTTTTAATTTTAATTTTTTCATTACAGTTTACATTCAATATTATTCTGTATTAGTTTCAGATGTACAACATGACATTTAGAAAATCATGTACTTTTAGAGAGTGGTCCCCTCGATATTTTAAGTACCTACCTGGCACTAAACATAGTTATTATAATATATTGACTATATTCCCTAATGCTGTGATTTATATCTCTGGGAATATTCTGTAACTACCAGTTTGTACTTCTTAATCCCTTTCCCTTGTTCGCGCAGCCCCATGATACCCCTCTCCTCTGTTAACTGTAAGTCTCTTCTCTGTATCTATGAGTCTGTTTCTATTTTGCTTATTTATTTCTTTGGATTCCACATGTAAGTGCAAAAATATAGTATTTGTCTTTCTCTTGCCTGAACCTGAAATCATCCTAGCAAATGGGGTAAGTGTAATCTAGAATAAGCTCAATGGAAAGGAGAAATAGAGAAGGATCAGGAAGCTTATAGTCTTTTTCAGATTGGCCAATTATTAACCACATCTCGGAAATACTCTGGGCCCTCAGGTCAAATGGGAGGAGTGGGTTAGATTAGTGGTTTTCAAACGTTTTCTTAGAGTGAAGCCTTTTATTCAAATAAAGTCTTAGGAAGAATCCAAAAAATTGCTACCCAAATGGGAGCCTGAAGTGTTGACCATTTTTTCCCTTCTGTCATTTGAGAAACTAAGGATCAAGATCACAATTTGAAGATAACTGGAAGTAGTGACCTGGATTCTGGACTTAGGCTCGAGAAGACAGGTTTGGTGTTCTACAAACACGGGTTCCAACCCAAACTCTGCCACATTCACTTTATGTGATCGTGGGTGAGTTATCAAACTTCCCTAAGCTTTATTTTTCTCCTTTGCAAGTTAAAAAACAACAGCACCTATGTCATTGGGTGGCTTCCATGATGAGGAAATAGTGCATTAGAATTCCCAACTCTGTGAGTACTCAAATGCTAACTGTGATTAAGTTTCTTTATAAAATTCTTTGACTTAAGCAGCCATCGAAAAGCTTCATTCTTTTTCCTCCCCACCTATTTTTTCTTATGAGATGTACTTCAATTAGTTGTTACACTCAGGAGTAAGGGATAAAAGCATAAGTAATTAAGCCATTGCTATGATTTTAATCACTGCAATTTTAATACAGTGGTTTCTGCCAGCCTTTTATATCAAAAGGCTATTGGAGGAGTGGATGGACTGTCAAAGGAAGCTGGCAGGAATTATCGGCATCTTTTGATGTCCTTTCATATGTTTTTTCTCAAGGAAAGATGACCTATGACTTATCTAGAAATACCTGGATACTTTGAGGGATCTCACAAGAAATCTGTCTTTATTAAAGGACTTGGATATCTACAAAATACCCAAGAAATAAGAAGTATAAGTATGGCTAGTCATGAGTAGAATAGGTGCCGCCTAAGTCATGTCTGGTGGAGTTTTCCACTGCTGAGGTGTTGCCTGACCTCACCAAGTTGTCCTGGGCCTAGTTAGAAGACAGAGGACAATCAGCCAGCCTCCTGTTCTGGAGGCTGTTATTAGGAGGGGCACTTGACAATAACCCCTTTCTGATTCTCTAGTGGATATAAAATAATACTATGTAATTGTGAGAGTCTCTGGATAACTTGCATGTACTTGAACCCTGGTCTGTTCCTCAAAAGGAGTGGGTCGGCTATAGTATTTTAGTTTAAAAGAGCAGAAATAAAATTCAGCTAATTCGAGCAGGAAAAAATATTAAAAGAAAGAAAAAAAAGAAAAGCAAGTTTTCTTAGAGTTTTCATGGTTTTGTCATCAGAGTACTGCCATTAATGCATCTTAACTCTACTTACCCCAAGCTTCACTGTCTCCCCAAACCAGATTCAAATCCCTGGGGGTATGGGGGTGGGAATCTTATTGTTTGCACTGGCCAGGTGTCATCCATACCTGGAAAAATCAGCCCCATGTGGGGCTGTTCCTTGCGAAGTGCAAGAATAAGCTGGGTTGGCACTCCAAAAGGGTCCAGGTCAGGGAACTTGTGCCAACTACATATCACTCAAACACACAAGATCTCCATGCAAGTACCAGAATCGAAGGCAAGGATCTAACTTTCACAGAAGGAAGAAACCTATTTCCTGTTGAAATCTATCAGACTGATTATTTTTTTGTAAGGAAAAAGTCGGTATTGAGCACACATTTATATTTTGATGGCAGACCACACCATATACCCATCAGAAGTGCTCCGTCATTAATGCTTTCCCAGTCCCTTTGATGGGGTTCTGGTAGGTAGTAAAGAAGTGGCCTGCCTGGAAAGTGGAAAGTAAATCCTGAAGTTTTTCAGTCAATAAACTGTGCTTATCAACAGTGCTAAAACTAATACATTATGCCTCATCGACACATCTGTTCCTTATCCAACTGTTAATACTTAGACATCCTTTCGATATGCTGAGAACTCTTAGTAAATAAGGTAGAATAAATCATTAGGTGAGAAAGAAGATTGCATTCATTAGCCAAAATTCCAATGTAATATACCCCTTACACATGCCGTCCATTAACTTGGTGTCAGTAATTAACAGGATTATAGAATAGTATTTTTAAATGTCCAATGCCATACATAACTACTACTGAATCATTCATGTAGAGATTTTCTTTGTAAGACTTGTCAAATGCTTCATTTTTTTCAAAAGCCTACGAGTATATGTAATTGAATGGTGTAATACATCCCAAGTTCTCTAGTATTTTATATGTAAAATGGATGGAGATGCATTTGCTATTAATATCGTAAACCAGAGATTCAGGAAAATTTATAAAGTTGACATCTTTATGCCATCTAATACCAGATAGATACATTTCATTTCACTTAAGATAGAGGAGAATTAAGTTTTTTTCACCCAGAAAATAAACTCATTTAGTTGGCACTAATTTTATATTCATTGCTAGGCATTTATTTCTAAAACTTGGACCACTCACTCTGTTGTATATTTAAAACGTTCATTGACTAGTATATACATTTTAAGTTTATTATCTTTTGCCTTTACAGAAAACCCTTGGCAGACCATTCCTTTAGCATATACGTTAGAGATAACTAAGTCTGTTTCTTGTCAGTTCTAAATTTAAATGATTTACTTTTCTTGATGGTTGAAGTGCTTGAAGTCAGGGCATTAGGGGGTAAATTCAGTCCATTTGTGCCTCTTCAAAGAATTAAGAATGTACATGATGGATGAAAGTTTACTAAATACTGTTCACATTCTGGATTTCCAGAGACAAATAAGGAGTGACCACCCTTAAATACTTTAGATTCATATGAAACATCTAGTTTGAGAAATCGAGTATGGGAGAAAGTAGGAAAAAGGAAAGATAGAGCAACAGATTTGGAGATAAAAAGGCAAAGACATTTCATATTCTCATGGGAATGAAACAAGGAGGGAAAGTCAATAAAGCACGTTGCAACAAGGGTCTAATGGTCTGAAAATAATCCAGCATGAAAAAAAAGTAGAGTGTAAAATTCAAATGAACATACTTGCCATTTATTATCATATATGTTTACCATAAAAACACAGACTTTAAAAATAACAGGAAAGAAAAAACAGTTATTTTTACCTCCTAGAGAAAACCGTTATTAGCATGTTGGTATGTATTTTTATATTTCTTTTTCTATAAATGTGTGGGTGCACTCACATGTGCATGCACATATACAGAATTTTTTAAAACTAAGAGATCACATTGCATAAAGTGTTTTGTAACCTGATTTCATCACTTAATAGGCTGTGTGCATCCTTCCATGCCAATACTTCAAGACTCATTTAACGGCTACATAAATATCCCATTTTATAAAACAAATAAATGAATTCTGTTAAAATTTTCTATAAATTGATCCCCCACATCTTCCATTATTAAAATGGAGTTATAGCCCCACTGCACCCTGAATGAATAAAGAACTGTGGTAGCAAAGGAGTCAGTAAATAGATCACTGTTTTGCTCAGTCTGAATGTTCTACAGCATGCCCCAGCCTTGGCTTCCTTTCCAAATTCCTGTGTCTGCTACTAGTCTCTTTCACATCTCAGATGCCTAATTTCTTTTGCCCAACCATGGGAATATCTGTTTTGCTCAGTGTACTGCAATGTTTAATAGAACTGGGTTCAAATCTGGTAGATCCCAGCCAGTTCCCCGACCTTGTGCAAGCAGGTACTTCATTGAAGGCTCCTGGTGGGGCAAGGGGGAGGGACTGAATAAAAATGCATTGTGCCCTACTCTATTAAAGGTTGGCAAGTCATGACAGTCAAGCTTTTTAAGGGTGTAATTTCAGTTTGCAGGTAGAAGTGGAGTGGGGAGGTATTTCTAAGAGCCCTTGAAATAATCAGAAGTAAGCAGTCAACTCTTTTGCCTACCCATGCCTCTTACCCCAAACACAAAACCCGTTCATGCCAACATAAGTGCAAACTCAGGGTATCCATTTAACTTAAATATATGTGTGATACAATTAACCTTAACAGACACTGATATGATTTGTGTCATGCTATTCTTTTAAATGGATCATTTCTGAAGTGGAAAAGTATAATTTCCAATGGCAGGTTACATGTAGTTAAATATATTATATTGTAGTATTCTATAGTGGAACACTCTCCAATTATTTAAAAATGGTATAGTAACAAAAATCTATAACTTATGTAAAGATATTCATGAAACATTGTTAAAGGGGGAGCCTACAAAATAGCGTGCACTATTTTATCCCATTTTATAAAAATAAGTTATATATATTTTACCTTTGTATGGCTATCTTTACATGAAGAGTTAATGATGATTATTTGGACTGGAAGAGCTCATATCACCATCCCTCAAGCACAAGGCTTATTACTCAGAGGACAATAGTCTCTTAAAAGGGAGAATACATAATGCAAAATAGAGGCAACTCTTGCTTAGTGACTCATACTGTGTTGGGTGATCAGGCACAAGCACATCTACAACAGCGTATTGCTTTGGATCATGTTGCATAAAAACAAATGGAGGACAGAGAGTTGAGGGAAATAATAAGCAATTAAACACCTACAAGTATTTTTTTTCTGTACTTTTTTCCTACCCTTCTTTCAAGTTAATGTGGGTATTTCCCTTTGTATGGTGTTAACCAATGGGTGCATTGATTCTTGTTGATGTTCATAGATGAGGGGAATCTCAAGGTTAGGTAAAGAAAGGAGCAGTAAGCATGTGTTCGCTGAATGGTTCCTACTGAAGGAACCACTGTTGTAATTGCAGAATGTCTCCTGTAACTCTTCAAAGACTGTAAGGAGCCCTCATGTAACTTCTGGCAAGGTGAATTCCTGGGGACAAAGTAGAACTTCCAACCACACTGGGATTTCCAAGGAAATGCCTGGAAAAAACAAATTGAATCTGCACTAAGAGTGCTTTGGCCAAGCCAAACCTGAGGCAGATGAAGTTTGCCCCAAAGTTCTGTGCCTGATCAAGACTGCAACTCCCTTTCACCAGGTTGTGTAAGGAGAGCTGAGTTAACTTTCTTAGGCTGCAGTTCTGGTCTTCACTTCTGTTTTCTCATGGTGCTGTTGGCATTTGTGCCACAACTGTGACTATGTGTATACTTCATGGAAGGAAGAAGTGGCAAGAGGAAATGTAGGAAGGAAGGAAGGAAGGAAGGAAGGAAGGAAGGAAGGAAGGAAGGGAGGAAGGAAAGAGGGAAGGAAGAGGTGGGAATAGGAAATGTAACATGGGCTATACCTAAAGTATGTGGACAAGAGTACTAAATAGGATGCACTCAGTGATATTTTTCCCCTTTAAGAGAAAATTAAATATAACAATGGAGCTATTTCAGTTTAAAATCTCAACAAGTTTATTTTTTGAGAGCCAATTTCTCTAGATTTTCATGACTCATTAAAATATGACACATTTGGATGGAGCAGAAAAAGTCCCCATGGAATAGATTAGAATGCTAATATGCTTAAATAGAAAAAAAAAGTTTTGTGGAATTCATACTACATGACTTAAGGTCTATAAAGTTTGCTGATCACACCAGCACCAGCTCACTAGTACCTTCCAACGACCGCTTTTTTTTTTTTTTTTGGTAACTCCATTGGGTGTGATATTCAGAGTGTCCAAGATCATCTATCATTCAGTTGGACATCACAGCCCCTCTGCTTCCTGGCAGAGTTATTTATGTAACATTATTCCACATGGGAAAGCCCAGCTGTTAAAGTTTTAGGATCAGGAATAAGAACACATTTTTATTAGATCTTTCATCTTGTCTACAGTGTGTTTTTCTTGGTTTAAATAATGATAACAGCACACTGGCTCCTCCACCATAACTCACTCCCTGTGTCTTTGGAGGAGAGAATGCCCTTGTTGTACTTCTGGGTTTCCAGAATAGGGCTTCTATCAAACTAAGCATGAAATCGATGTGTGGGATTGTGTAATCACCAGGTGAGTTTGAACTCATACAACTGGGGCACTACAAAAATAAAAATGATAAAACTAAGTTGCAGATTGGTGGGAGCAAGAGAGGGATATGAGAGGGGAGATGAGTTCAGGGGATTAGAAAGTTGTGATCACAGAAGGAAAGTTGTACCATTTACAAAAATAGCAAAGCATAGAAACACATTTAGAAGGGAAGATGAAGAGCTTTGTTTGGAATACATTAAATATGAGGTGCTGGAAGGAAATCCAGGTGGAAGGGTCTTAGAGGTCATGAGGACCTTGTAATGTGTCTACTTGGTTAGGCCAACCTACATTTCCTAGAATTTCTTTCCCTATACGATTCTGGTTAGAGTGGGCTACAGGAGAATCTTGTGTGAAATTTGGAGGGCAGAGGTGAAGCAACAGCCATTTTGTCAGCTCATACCTGTTGTCACAGGTATGCCACCTTTTTAGCCTGAGGCAACAGCTGGGCCTACAACTACTCTACCTTCTCCTTTCATGTCTCTGCCTCCTGGGTCAGGTATACATGTTTACCTCCAAGGCGAATGGCTCTGGTCTTAATCTTCAGGACATCCAGAGCACGAAAACCGGAGCATTACAAACTGATACAGGGTTTTAATACATCCTGAAGCTTCTAGCCTTCCCTTCTTTGTGGTTTTCAGGTCGAATATTCAACACAAAGATAGCAAGCAACCTTAGAGAAACTGCTGAACCTGCTCCAGTTGTGTAGTGGAATCTTTTGTATGAGTCTGCTGGTCTTTCCCTTGGCTCAAAGCACTCTGTGATTTGGCTCGTTTTTCTATCCACTTTGCACCATTCTTTGTCTCACTTAGAATATTCTTTATGCGAGTGTCCTGTAGATTGTATGGCCACTTCAAGTCCCAAGCTCTTCTCCTGTCTCTGGGTCTTTGAGTGTGCCGTTCTTTCTGCTTCTAAGCTCATGCTTGTGGTCTGTAGGTCTTAGCTTACCCAACTCCAACTGGTCTTCTCTGACCACTCAATTTAAATAATACTGTTTTCTTCAGAGGCTTGGCATGCTTATCTAATTAACCTTTTGTTAGTTGGTCTTCATTAGAATACAGGTTCTATGACAGCAGCTGTATTGGTCTTGCTACTCCTTGTACACCCTGACGGGAGCACTGTCTGACACACAAACAGATCTCACATTTTTCTAGGGATAGAAACAGATATGAAAAACTCTACCTTGTGAAGCAGAAATACCAAGGAATTAATTTCACATTTCGGAGGAGCACAAAAATTATCCTTAGTTCTACCACTATTTCTGTTCTTCATGGTAGCTGAAAATAACCGTCCAAGCATTCGGGAGCCATCTCCACAGTTTACTATGTCCGATTTCTAAGGGTTAGCAGATTCAATTACCCTTTTTTGAAAAGATGCTTGTGATGAAAACTCAACTAATATTAGAGTTGCCGGAGTTCGAATACTATTATACATGATGGGCTTTGATTTAGAGCTAAGAGCAGTGACTCATTAACAGAGATCTGAATGAGGCTTAGTTTATTCATAAAGCTAAATTTTCGGAACACTTTCATCCAACTCTATTACCTGATATTTTGTGTTCTACAGCTACTTTTGTATTATAAATTTCTTAAACATATAAGCCAAAGTACTCTCATTTTCTAAGATTTAAGAGGTTCCATTTATGAATACAAAACATTAGGTAAAAAACAAGCAAAGAATAAACAATACTTTGATTAAATTAAACCAAAAGGAAAATATTATCTTCTTTTCCAGGAGCCCTAATAAAACAATATTGAGAGTATTCGAACTTTTTAAGTTTCATTTCCAAGGTCAGATCTTTTGGCGTTACTTGGAGCCTGCAGATCACTTTTCTTTAACACTTCAGTGCTGCGTCTATGCCGCCATTGATGCCAGCCTTCTCGAAATCCTTCATGCCATAAATGTTTCCTTCTCTCTTTTGAACCAGTTTAGTATCTTTGGCATTTTTTCCCAGCATTTAGCTAAGATATAGTACTTGATCAAAAAAGTTAAAGTAGCTCACGAATCATACATTTTTGAAAATTTGGGCACAAATTCTCAGTCTCGACACATTTGCCCCTAGGCCACTTCCTTCGCCAAAGTAAGCTCAATCACTAGGAGTGTCTGGGTGTTTTGCAGTTACTGAATGTTTTCATACTCCACGGAGTTGTTTAGTGACTACCCTTATTTCCAATTTATATCCCTCCCCCCAGACAAATCTGTTATGGTTAAGGATACTAATGCAAATCTTCTGAATTGAAAGCAGATTTTGCTTTTCTTCTGGTAAATTCAATGGTCTCAAGCAAAGCCATTTTGAATTCTTTTGAGCAGTTAGCAATCAGAAATTCGGGGATTTTCTATATAAAGCCTCACATTAATTGGTAATGAAATGGAGCAGTGACAGATTTACAGTATACAACAAAGAAAACTAAGATACTGTTTTTCTATTCATATATATATATATATATATATATATATAATTTTAGTTCAAAACTCAACTACAAACAAAAGTGGGTTTACAGCTGTTGAGTCTGAGAAAGTTTCTTTTTTTTAATCCTCACCGCGGGATATATATTTTTTCCATTGCTTTTGGGGGCTTGGGGTGGGGCGGCGGGAGAGAGAGCGAGAGAGATACATACACCAGTTGGTTGCCTTCTTGAAAGCACGACTGGGGATCAACCCCGAATCCTGCGAATGTGCCCTGATCCGAATCTAACCTGCGACCATTCATTTCTGTAAAATATTTTTAGTAACAGGTCAAACAAAGGTTTGCCTGTTAATTCAATGCCAGGAAGATACCCAAAGCAAGGCATGTGATACATACAAAGCCTTTTCATACTTCTCAGTATGTGGTATAAATTGGCTGAATGTTCTCACTCTGATGGACACTACTCACAGATAGATTCTGGATGGAAAATGATAGCTAGCTACTTGCCAGAATGTTTGGGCACCTAAAAGGCTTTCAGTTGAGGACAAGGTTAAAAATAATTGAGAATAAGTTATTCAGACTCTTGAAGGTTCACTCCCAGAAAGAGCAATATAATAGACGGAATAGTTCTAAGTTGCAAAACCACCACCAAAAATATGTAAATGCCCTAAAACTAATTTTGACCATTAATTAAAATATGAAGGTAAAATAGAAACATTTGTCTCTTTCCATCTTACTCAAAAGAGGCAATGTATTTTTTTACCTCTATAAAGAAACTGCTTTCACTCATCTGAGAATAAAAACTAAGAGGCTCTTGAGATTTCATTTCAACTTTTATTATACACCACAGGCATGGGGGTTAACCAGAGTAGGATGCTTCTCTGTATTCTTAAAGTGACAGGAAACATACTCCCCTCCTTTTCTGATTGTCGTGTGGCATTCCAGATAATTTTGGGATTTAGGGTAAAGTAAAAGAGACCACGGAGGGTGGTACATAAATGACACTGTTATCAAACTATTTTTGGAGGCTAGTGATTTGCTAATGGTTATTGAGAACAGGCTATGTAGTGTTCACAATGCTATTATAGTTATGTCCTCACTTAATGTCGATAATTTCTTTGACTTTCACTGAAATGATATGCAACAAAACCAATTTCACCATAGGCTAATTGACATAATCAAGTTTAGCTCCTAAGGCATCTCATCATTATGACAAAACATTGAGGACTTACTGTACTCAGCTATGTATATTCTGAACATCTATTACTGGACACCAAAGAAGGAGCAGTCCCCAAGAGTCTCCCATGCTTGTTTTCAGTTTCCTATGATGCAGTAACTTTTCAAAGGCTTGGAAAACAGCATTAAGTCCTTGCTTACTGGAAATCTTTTCTGTACACCCAGGAAATGCAAACAATGCAACTATATTCGTTCCTTGTGCTGACGGTGCTTTAACAATCATGGCTGCTTTTGGCATTGATGGAGTTAAGATGACTAAGAGTTCCTAAAATGACTTGACCTGACTGGTTACCTTAGCTTTACTTAGCTGAATCTCTAGAGCATGCTAGTGTATTCCTGGGCCAAACTAAGGTTAGCATACACACATTCAACCTTGTTTTTAAGTACACCAAGGAAGAATTTTATTTTTTTTAGGGTTTTTATTGGTAGGGCAGAAGGGAACACATATTCAACTTAAATTTTGAGGTAGGTAATAGATAATGAGAAAAATACAGATGCTCTAGGATGTTAGCTCTGCTCACCTTTCTAGGTTTTTCTTACTAGTCCCCAAGTGGCATAAGCTAGGTACTAAGTCTGCAATGTATCACTGGTGTTTTGAATGTTGTTCTTAAATTCAGCTTCAGCATTGCTTCTTTGGAGAGAAGTTCATATCCCTGACTGAGCTGTCACCCTTCTTTTGTTTTCTTTGAGAATCCTAGCATTATCTCAATAGTAAATGCTATCACATAGCACTTTGTATAAATAACTTCCTCTCACCCACTACTTTATGACTAGAGAGGAGAAATTTTGTACTTATCTTCAGTGATAGCATACCATATGCACTCTATAAATGCTTCTTGAAAGAATATTGAAATGTATTCTACTTAGAAGTGCTAGGTGTTTTCACAAAACTAGGCAAAGATCTGTTTATTTTTGACTTTGTAAACTTGGAGAAGTTATTTCAAACTTCTATTTTGTCATAAAACTAGACTGTTCTGCATATTGCTAAGATGAGCCTAGGCCAAATTACGTATTACTATTATCCCTAGCATAAAAGGGTAGCCTTGAATCTGAACATGTAAGAACATTCAGGATAGTGCTTGGCAGAGCAGCACAGGCATTAGAAAAGACATAGCTTCATTCTAAACTTTAAGCCACAGAGGGAATTCAATACACGATGTGGCCTTTTGACTAGCCAACTTCTAGGACTGCTTAGAAAGAAGACATGCTGCTATCACTGGTACAGGCGAGGCCAACCAAGAACTAAATATCAGCACAAAACAAATTCCAGGGGAGGTGGAAGCAAAAAGATTCTAGGGACAGGAAGGTTAGGCAGGACTTCAGTGCCCATCATCCCATCCAGTCCCTCAATGACTGTGTGACAGAGGCAGTCCATCTGATGCTTAAACTGGTCCTTAATCATCTTCTGCATTCTACCACTCCCCAACCAAGACCACAAAGGGAGTATCTGAATATCCCGGGGGCTTAAAACTATCTACACTGCCTTTTGGGTTCTAGAAGAGGATTCAGTGGTAGCTCTTTGAAAACAATAAAGAAAATGCTAATTGCTTTTATTCATAGAATCCTATTTTTCTCCCACCTCCCAAGGAACTCATGTTTCAAAAGGTCAGAAAGGCTGAGGTCAGAAGCAAGCTGCCTCCTACTCTGTTCAGTCTATAGAGTGTGAACTTTTATATATTACAAAATTTCCAAAGAAATTATTTCATCCTCTATCTTCCACCTACATCCTCCAAAACACCACGTTGTCTTAGATTATCTAGAATATTCATTTAAAAAAATATTAGATTCACATAGCATATAAAGTTAGTTGTCATAACTTTAGGAAAGTCTAGTTGGCAGCAGAGCTGGACAACAGATGTCCACTAAGAAACTAGACCCAGAAAGGTGATTTACTCTGCATGTATATGCTGATAAGAGAGTACTATTTTGGGGATACCCTTGACCTAACACAAAGCCCAAGAGACAGTTCAGAGTAGGAGAAATGATAATAGCCTGATTCCCTGTTTAAAGCAGAATATACCACTTTTAACCAGCTTTAGATAAGTCAAAAATGTAAAATAAACAATTATATCAAGAGTTTACAATAGCTTTTATCTTTTGAAAAAAACAAAAAACCCCAAAACAAAACAAAACAAAACAAAACAAAAAACCTCCCAGGCAACACATATCAAGCTTTTCTTAAATGTTTCCTATAATTCTTTCCAAATAGTTTTTAAAAACAGGTGGTTTTCAGTTTTATACCTTGCTCCTGCACAAAGAGCTACCAGCAGACTCACTTTTTAAATAATTCTTTTCTTAAACCCGCCCCCCCCCTTTTTTACCTTATAGGGAATTAACAGCTGAGGACAAGATCTAATTAATACTATATACTGGGTCCAGCACAAATAACGCCCCCTTTTTTAATTACAAAATCATAAGCATGCAATTCTATAACATAACAGTATCACACTTAAGCCCACCACATGACATTTTAGGTGAAATGTTTAAATTAAAACTATAAATTATTACACCCATATTATTACCCTACCAACCACACTCAAGCGGGTGTTACTTCTTCCAGACCCTGTATAAGCCATTTTTTAGCTAAGACATGTAAGTTCTTAGCAATGAAATTTTCACTTAATTTTGGCTGAATCTTAAGAAATGCGAACCATAAACTTTTAACTGCTCTACAGTGAAATTTACAAGTTGCATTCCCAACGTTCCTCTTGCCTTGATGAAAATTACTGAAGGTCCTCCTTTATTATCAAAGTTCAAAGACACTTATGCCATAATACATGGATCAATAGATTTAAAAACAATTTATCAATCATCACCTACTAAATTACATAAGAGATTCCAGTTCAAGTTGACAGACAAAACATAAACTAGATTCAAAGTGCTGTATTAAAAAACAACAAAAATACATTTTGCATTTTAGGGTAATTAAAATATGAAAAAAATAGGATTATCACTTTGTAATTGTTCTACTTTGATCTTTTCATTTTAAGAATGTAATTTTATTTAGAGAATGACAGTTGGCTGGTCAAATTTATACTTAAGACATTTATCCATACTTAACTAGACAGGCCGCAGAGGCTACTACGCCCTTGTCTATTCTAAACCCTTTTATGTTAAATATGAACATTTTCCCAATACTACTCAAGTCACATCTCATTCATCTTCCTCCTTAGAACTGCACAGGCTTGTTCTAATAGTTTACAAAGTTGTAATAAACTACAGAGTTCATTAAGAGTTTAGGTACTCTGGTTAATGCTCAAAATGGTGTGGCCAGAGGTAAAGCAAGTATTACTAAATATGAATGTAATCTTGATTATCAACAAAAGTTGAACATTTTTTTCCCAATTAAAAAAACTAGTCCAATATACGAGCTCATTCTATAAAGATATATCACTTCCAAATCACAGTGAAAGGAACTTGAATAATTTACCAATTTTTGCTACTATGTGCCTTAGAGATACCTCACTAAAAACTGGTATTGGACACGACAAAATGACAACTGCAGAATGTAATATTGTAGTGACAGTACTGAGATTGATTGTAACGAACTCTTTAAGTACTAAATGGTTACATCGTATTTACAGAGAACATTGGTCCAATAACAAAACAGCAAACAGTAGCTGGAAATTCATCTCATTCAATGTTCAGAGACAGAGTTGATCATTCTTTCCATTATTTTCTGCAGATAAGTCCCCTTTTTAAACTGAAATCTGCTGGGAATTAAATTCAGGTACTCTTCCAAGCTACTGTACAAAGAGGATGCTGAAGGCCATCACTACACAGCATACTGCAACATAAGGACTCTTCCGTTCACCTGTTGAAAACAAGGGAGATGCTCAAGTTGGGTAAATGAGTGGCTAACATAGATATTATTCGGTTATCATTTACTATGGGAGAAGGATACATAAGAATCAAGAGAAAGTGACTGTTTATGAGGCCCATACACCTGGGGACGCGGCGGGCAAAAGAAAAACTAGATGCAACATAAAAGTAAATACAATACAGAATGCATTAAATTTTATCGATTTATTTCTAAGACCACCACCTTTTCAGTTGTTTAAAAACCCTCAATGCACCATTCCTGTGCTGCTGCATAAACGCAGATATTAAAAAATACAACACAGAACAGAGGATACAGATGCAAGAGAAATGATCTCAGACTCAAGGCCAAACAAATATTGCTTAATATTTTCTGTAGAAAGAGAAATTTCTACCCATAAAAAAATTCAACATACAATTTTTAGCCATAATGATTTTCCTCACTGGTAGCAATTCTTGATTCTTTTAAAGGGAAAAACATGCATTCGTGGATAAAAATAAACAAAGGGTGGCCAATAAAACTCCACGGGCATAAAACAAAATGCTTAATAAAAACATATTAGAAAAAACAATTTCTAAGATGGAATTCATATCAAATCTTTATTTTATAGTATGATTACTCTAGGTCAGAAATGTAGAACTTAAAACAACCACTTCAGTATGAGTCAATTTTCCCATGTGTTTAGGGAGTGTTTATAATTGGGAGATTTTCCTTTGTATGACACAGAGCCAGGGTTGGCTTGTGAAATGTTCTTGCAAACAGAGATTTTGTGATTGTGTGTTAACTCAAATTATCTTATTTGCAAGGTTGTACAATCCACGAAGCACCAGGCATTTATAAGCTGCCTTGAGGACACACGTAAGAAAGGATGAAGAGTGATGTGCTACTTCTAAAAATAATCCTGGGTACATAGTGGTGCCCTCTAGTAGATACTGTTTATACACTCTTCACGTGTTTTTCTACGATGTTTAAAACCAGCTCTTTTCCAGTAATTAAGTTCCTTATTTCATTTAGCAAGTTCAGTTAACTACCACTGGAAAACACCAAATTTGATCATCCTTATCAGCTAAAATCCTTGGCTGAGCTCTTACATAGTCATATTGTTAGTGGGCATATATCTTTGTGTCTGTTCAATGACAACACTAATAAAAGATATCACACACATACAAATGAAATAAACATTCGGTGGTGTTTTTCTGAAAGTGTTTTTCGATCCACAAACGATTAATGGACTGCTTCCAGCTAAAGGAAAAATCTAGAAAGTGAGAGGTTAGTGTTTTCACAATACCACTAACTCAACTAGAAAATAAAATATTTAAAACTAAAAATCTCCTTGGGTTATCATTTTAAGCAATGCTAATTCCCTTGTTGGTAAAAAACTCAAGTTATTTAACAAAATAAAAAACTCATTCTGACATAAATTTCAGGTAGATTTCATAAGCAAGCCTGTCACTCTTATTGGGGCTAGAAACTCCCATTGTTCAATAGTGTTATTAAACACCTAAAAGAGAAATAAATATTGTCCTAAATTTTCCATCTGCTGGAAATTAATTTTTGAGGAAGTTCTCTTCCTCATCCTCCAGCTTAGAATGCTATAATTTACATATGGGTTTCATTTTCCTGTTTTTAATTTTCTTAAAAGAGACTGCCATGTGGTAGAATTAAACATCTTTGGTTGAACTTGGGTAGGAATGTTACTTCTTGTCTGGTCTTGGTCCTGTATAAGTGAATGTGAAACAGTTGCTGTAATGTGATGTGTAACATAAGATGATTTGGCCGGCCTTTTCCCATTAAAATTGCATCCTTTCTTTGTGGATATACTTTGTGTCAAGATAAGAGGAGCATGTGCTTGAGAAAGCAGCATATCAGCATCAACATTTTCTAAGCCACTTTGCCAAAATGAAAGGCTAATGCTTTTATTAATTGGCAAGAATGAATACTTTAACTGGACTATTTAACCTATGACATTCATGTAGTCAAGAGAGAAAAATAAAAATAAGTGAGCAAGCAAAAAAGAAAAGGTAGTTTATAATTAGACATAAAAATAGATAAGATTAAAGGAAAGCATTAAGAAAGCTACAAACTAGGTGTCCTAAATTTTTAGCTATACCTTCAGCTAATAATTGTGAACAAGAGTCACCTGGGTTGGTTAATGAACGAAGCCGTACTTCTCTTATTACATAAAATGGAGTTAAAATACCGTAATATTTTATTTCGGAATTAGCAACTTAATGATATCACTGAGATGAAAGCTCAGCCTCCTACCTCCACACTTTTTATACTTTTTACCAATGAGTATTTAGAATTACTGTAATACAGTGACATTCTTTCTATTCCCTCAAACTGTCTTGCTCTTCCATTATGTTCTCTCTTTGAGGTTTACTTGAGATATTTTTCCTACTTTGTTCCTTGACAACATTCTTTTTCTGGGTAACATGGCTCTGAAGTAAACAATTTGGTTTATATATATTTACATTTACTGTTAGTTATCAGCATTAGCCATTGAGGGTACTATTTTGTCTCTTTATCTCTCTCTTTCGGTTATTTCTGAAGTGCTTAAGATTTCTTCTGTTATTTCAGGGCTTGCAGCTGTTGAGCATGACTGAATGCCAGATAAGTCCGCATCACAAAGTTCTGTAAATCTAGGTTGGGTATTCTCAACTTTAGCATTATCGACATTTTGGGCTAATTTTGTTGGAAGCGGTTGCCCTGTGCATCATAGGATGTTTAGTAACACCTCCGACACCTCTGACCTATTAGCTAGTATACCCTCCTACAGCCAGTATATATCCCCCCAGTCTAGTTGTGACAATCAAAAACATCTCCAGACATTGTCTAATGTCCCCAATAACCACTTAACTAGGCTATGTCTGTGCTTTACCAATCTAAGGTTAACAATATTTCTTACACACACACACAAAAAGATTTTCTTGCCTATTACTGTAAGAGATAATAAAGTCTGACAAAGCTGGAGAACAGTTTAACATGTTAAAAATACACTGATTTCCCTGAAAGATGTTTGTTTCAATATTTAACATATTAGAATGAGGGTCCTGAAAGAGGTACTTTTCTGTAAAGCTCTTTGTGCTTATACTATCATTTTCTACATGAAGAAACCTAGAAGGCCAAGTCATCATATGATCTCATCATAACATTTAACAAGGACTTCTAAATAATTTAGTGTTATGCTTACAATTTCCACTGTGAATATGTCATGCCTATCACTAAAGGCTCAAGGGAAGAAAAGTTGCTCTCTCAAAATTATTTCAATGTTAACATGAATCTTAGAAGATGCTTTAAAGAATCTTAAACTCCTGTAATTAATCCTTAGCTGAGACTAGGTTATGCCTATAATTAGGTTTAGATATATCAATTCATGGCTCTTCTTTAGAAAAAATTGTAAATATTATAATAGTCTGTATTTTTTAATCTTTAATTGTTTCCTGTTATGCACCAATTTATAAATTTTGCACATCTCTAAGAAGAGACAACCAAAATAAAACATAATACTATAAAGAAAACACAGCTTATCTAGAGATGATTCTTAAATTTTCCAACCTATTTAAAGATATTAGGAAATTCGGGCAGCTGTCAGATTGGTTAACTAGATTATTTTCTTCATTATGAAAGCCTGATACCTTATAAAAGAGAAAAATAGTTCTGCATAAATCCAGTGTTAGAAGAAGCGTATAAAAAAAATTTTTTTTTTGAGGGGGACATGTAAATTATTCCAAAGAGGACAAGAAATAGTAGTATAAATGCCCTGAAGTAGTTTTGGAACAAGGCATGTTAAAAAGGGTATATAATCTATTATTCAAGAGTACTGGTGAATTACAGCAATACATTTTAATTCATTCATTGCCAATCATCTGAGAGTTTATTATGTGTTGCTGGGCACTGCGCTAAATGCTACATACACAGGGAAATGGGACATGTATTATTATTATCTAAACATAAATACACTGAAGATACTACTAACCTGATTATGAAAAGTTAAAAGATAACCACATTTATGTTAACTTTAATCAATCAGAATAAAGCTCAGCTACGACCACATGGGTTTAAAGACAAAAGTTAGTATTTTCTAAAAGCAACAAATAACATTCTACAACTTAGCATAGAGCAATAAAATGATTATGTTTAGACAGATGCTCAGCATGCCTGTCACTGATGGGAAATTCATCCTCAGTTATCAAAATGGTACACATTATACAGAAAAACATTTTCTCTACTATAAGCATATGAGCATAAAACTACACATACTTGTCTGAAATCTTCTCAAAACTAGGAATGCATGGTATTTGATATCTGAGTTTCAAGAGAGACTTTTCTCGTATTTTCCATCTCCCTGCTAATAAGTATCATGAGGTATCCACCAACTCTAGCTTTAAATAGCATAAGGAAAAGAATTTGGTAGAACTTTACAAACTTTTGAAAAATTGAAGAAAATTAGGAAGCCTGCACTTTGAAAACTGACATTTGATTTGGCTGAATAGGACATAAGCAAATAGGCCAATAATTTACAGTTGAAGAAATGATGAAGATTATACAGAAACCAATTCTGTACACTTACCAATTCTGGCACACTTCCAAAATATACCCAACAATCTGCATAGAAAAAGAAAAAAGTGGCTGTTGATTGCTGGAAAAGGTAAATCATTCAGTATCATAGAGATAATTCATTACACTAGCATTTTAAACTTTTGATGCTTTGCTTCAAAACTGAAATTTGTCTAATGTTGAGCCACTTATGTAGGATAACTTACCAACCATCAACATATGTAAACTTTTATTAACTGGAATGTATGTGGTGTCACTGATTAAACCTAAGGTAAATTAATGTAAGTGGCAAAAATTTACACAAGAACTTACTATTTTGACTTTAAAAAATGTAGCTCTATATTTAAATAATCTATAACCATAAACTCCAGTGATAGCATCTATATAACTGTTATTCAATAAGAATACAAAATATGTGCCTATGTTTTCAATATAAGCAGAAAATCCTAGTATAAGAACCTTGTATATGAGTTAATCAAATGTGTCATTTAAAACATATTCTGGAAATAAAAATAATTAAGATGAAGATGCCTATTTCAGTTCTATAACTGAATATATTATGAATTAAATACACATTATGTGGATATACCACTTACTTGACATAAAAAGTACTGGCTTAACAAAAAGTAACTGAGTCATTCAATGAATAGAGATATCAGAAAAAATAAAAACACTGTAGATAACTATTTTGTTCATCTGACAGAACAGAATAATAAATGGTGTTATGCATGATTATAAATCAAGATAAATTAACATTACTAATCATAGCAAGTTAGAATTGGTGTAACAGAACCATAATACTTAAATTCCAGGGAAATTTATATTACACTCTTTTTGCCCAAAGAGATGTCTGGTTAATGAATCATTATATTAGTAGGGTTAAGACTGAAAGAAACACTGGTTCAATTAAGTTCTATATAGGTTCCTCCTCTGAAGTATAATAACTTCCTGACCTCAAAACAAAAAGTTTCTTACTTCAGATTAATTGATATGGGTAAAAATACAAGTTATTTTGAAATATGGACATTCTGACAGGTGAAACAATTTTACTATAACAATAAAAGGACAAACCATATATGTATACTCTTAAAAGTAAGGTATTTTTATGAAAGCATTTTTCTATTCATAAACATTTAATGGGCTGCTTCCAGCTAGAGGAAAAATCTAGAAAGTGAGATTATATATATAACGTCCAGACTGTGCCTAAATTCAATCCTACTTAATTGGTTGCATAACTGCGAGCAACTTTTTTTATCTCTTCAGTAGCATTCAGCACTCAATAGGGCTGGTAAAGGATCAAATGAGTTACTGATATTAAACAAAGTCTTCAGAGTAGTGACTAACCTGCTGTGTTCAGTCACATACACACAGGCTAAGGGCACATGAGACAGTAGCTCCAGATATTACTTTCAAATGGGCTTCCATTTAATCAAAAAATGGAAGACATCTAACTGGCTAGTGATTTGCAATGCCATGGTTCCTTGATTCTAAAAATCTATTGATTATAATAAGTGCTACTGATTTAAAGCCACCCTCATTGAGGGACTCAGAGGCAGGACACCTGGAATGAATGAAGCTTAAAGTTCCACAGAACATAGTCTGAAACCATATGATCACAGTCAAGGCCTCTTCAGTTCTAATAATCTATTAACCATCAGCAGAAAGTTGGAACACAGTTAGCATATTAAAAGCTATTTAAATTAAAAAAAAAAAATTTCCCACGTGGCCACTGAGAGATGTACCAGTATGACCTTGGCCTTTTTTACATCACTTAGACATATTTCTGTAATATTCCAAATACTATTTGTTAAAGCACAGCAATTTTAATAGTTGGTAAAACCCCATATGATTATGCTACTTAGTTTCTACGGCTATAAGCCAATAAGTGTATCTGTCAATAAAGGTATTAGGTCTATGAAAATAGGAAAATAAGAGAAAGTAGCCATCTTTTTTCTGCTGCTTTTTATTTCTGTATTATGTGAACCAGCAAAAAATTAACTTATTATTTTCAACAGTGATATCATCAAGAATTCACTTAAACATGAATACTCACTATAAAGTTTATGAGGCTCATATGTATTAAAGCAAAAAAAGGCCTATAAATTTTTTCCTAAAGAAAATATTTCTTATATACAAATCAAAATAAAATGGTGCTTAATATTTATACAAAGTTTAAAAAAAATTTTTTTTACAAAAGCTTTCAAACAGTTGACTATCGGCATACAGTTTAAAATGTAAAAATAGGCATACTATTTCTTTGGGCTTTTATGTAGGAGAAATATACTACTACTCAACCTCTACTGTAAGGCTGGCAGCCCTGAGAACTCCTTTTTTTAATGTAGCATGTTATGGATGTATTCCTGCTCCCAAAGGAATGAGGAGCAGACATATTTCCACATGCAATCTACTTTTTTCATAACAGCGTCAATGAAGTATAAATATTCTATGGTACTACTATGTGATTATTCTTTAATGAAATAAGTACTTAAAAGAATCTTATTAGATGGACGTTATGTATTATATTAGAATTTCAAGCAATTGCTCAATGAGAATGTTTCTGGTTTCTACCATATGCTTTAAGTTAATTATTTGGGGTTACAGAGGAAGGAAAGGAAATAAAACTGTTTGGGTAAAAAGACTTCACACGCAAGTAAGAAACAAAAACAATTATGTAATTTCAACAAAAGGACAAAGTACTAATTGAGTGCTGAAGACTAAGTGCAATTGGAGTTCAGGAAAAAAAGGTGGAATGACAATGTCCACAAAGGGTGTGGGGCATTGTCATTAAAAACTGATGGACAA
This sequence comes from Mormoops blainvillei, assembly GCA_004026545.1. NCBI lineage: Eukaryota > Metazoa > Chordata > Mammalia > Chiroptera > Mormoopidae > Mormoops > Mormoops blainvillei. Next base: position 62,456 of record PVJD01005561.1, on the reverse strand, counting down.
AAAGCATCTGTTTTCAATTTCAGTAAATTAAATAAAATCCTTCAGACCAACAGAAACAGATTATCAGTTTATTAGAACAGGATTACTGATTTTCAATTTTCAAAACTGGTTATAGTTCTTGTTTATTCTTTTATAGATGTTCAAACAACCCTAGGCAATAAAAAGGGAGTTAAAAAAAAAGCCAAATGACTCAGATAAAGGGATGTTTAAGTAAATGTTAATTATGACTCCATAGATAGAACAGAATTGAAGGAAAGAGAGCAGAAATTATTATTCTGATAGTTGATTATCTACCAACTGGCCTCTTGTAGGAGCTTTTATTAGTGGAAGTGTTTGACCTTGTAGGATCCTAATTTGGCCTTTTTCTTCCCGTTAAAAACAAAAAAGGTGCTGGAGATAATTATTCCTATGTGCAATATTCTATTATTTCATTTTTTTACTTCTTAAAATCATTAAGTGAGGTACAGGCTCTTATCAAGAAAGGATTAGGACAACTATTCATAGAAATTAAGAGATATAAGGCAAAGAAAACAGTTTTTACCACATGAGCTCTTTTTTTAATATACTCTTCCTTTTGGTTAAATTCAACATGTATTTCTGTATTATGAACGTGGCATTTTAAAATTTAATTCTGTGTGTTATGATATTAAGCTCAAATTTTTTTCAGGGTATGAACCTAATAATTAAAAGGGATGTGACATGTCCAATACTTAATTTTTACTACTGTTTAAGTAAGCTAAATAAAGTTCTTTTCAAGATGATACAGACAGGGAGTTCATATGATTACAGCAGTCTTGGATTAGAGAAGTAATGTCTATATAATTATTTTTATGGACAGTGCTTACAAACTGTTTAATGTTTTCAAAATGTGATAACCAACTTTACTAATTATTCTACTTTTTTATTCCCAGAAAAAACATCTGTTGCATCTTTTTCAACATACATTTTCTTCAGTATAAGAAATTTCAGGCCACTTCTGATATTGATCTTTATATTTGATAAGATTCTGTGAAATTAAGTGTTTGGTGATCAGACATCGTAACATACCCAGTTTTATTTCTGTCCAGGATGCTGGGTGCCAAGGACCGGATATAAGCACAGGTACATATAAGCAGCAAGATTACAGTCAACAGGCTCTGAAAATTGAAAATGGCAGACTAAAAAGAGAAAAAGAAAAATTACTATCAAAAGAAAAACTGCATAGGTAAAATATGCCAGACAGGTCCATATAAAGAATCATACTTTTTTCTTCAAAAAGGCAAACAGAATGGATGTCTGAGAATATTTATAACCAAAGTACAGTAATGAGGGATTCTGAGAGAGTACTTTCTTCTTCACTCTTTGGACTGAGGAATGGAGAAAATGTAACAAAAATTCTAAATTCAACAACTTGAAAAACACTACCAAAAATGTCGTGAATCCAAAAGAGCTCGCTGAAGCTGAAGCAATGTGTAATTACTATAAATATTCTAGAGACCCGGACTACGAGCAGGGCAGAGCCTCTAGGTCATAGCCGGGCACTGGCAGAGCTTATTAGCCTCTCTACGTCTTTGTTTCACATCCGTAAAACTGAGTGGAGCGTAGGGAGAAAGATTAAATGTTGGCTAAAGTTTCTTTCAATTCTGAAATTCTTTTAGGATAAGAATGTTTTAAATTTAAGCAATCATGTTCCGTGCACTGACTCATACTAGGTTATTTGGTTTTGGTGAAAGAAAAGCACTTGCTCACTCACTGCTGATTCTTCAGAAGTTATTCAAGAAATTTGACAATGGAATCACAGGAAAGCCTAAGTTTCCAGTACAAGTAAAATGAAGGTGGACTTACTCTATTCAAAATTCAGCTCAAGCATTATCTTTTCCAGGAACCTCCATGGACTCATTTGTTTCCCCTCTCCTATTTCACATAAAACTCTTCTTTCTGTACCCATAGCAAACTGTTATGCATTATTATAATACTCATCCCTGAAGGCTGGACATTGTCTTATCAATCTCTAGCACCTAGCACATAGTAGGAGCTCAATAAGGAATGGCTGAATAAATGAAAAGTGCAGAAGTAAGACTATATATATAATAAATCCAAAAGAACCTAGTGAAAAATAATTATACAACCATAAGGGAATTAAGTAAGGTGGCTGGCTACCCAATTAAAATGTTTAAATCAATAATCTTCATGACTGTATTACCAACCAGTTAAAAGACGTAATGGAAAAAAAGGACTTCTTTTATAATAACAGGCTATCTAGGAATAAGCTTAACATGATGTGGAACACTGGCATCAAAGAACAAAACTGACAAAAACCTTAAAACAACATACTGAAGAACACAGAAGTAGATGGAGTGGTATACTGGGTTCTTACACTGGAAGGCAACACTGTAAAGCTAATCTGTAAATTTAAAGTGAACCTAATACCAGCAAGTTATTTTGCAACAGACAACTGACTTTGAAGTTCACGTGAAAAAATAATTAAAAAATAGCCAGAATTCTAAAAAAAAAAACTAGCCCTGTTCAAATATTGTAATATTTAAAAAAACTTTAATACATACATTTTTAGAATATTTACACACTACTCAAAACATTTTCAAACTGTACGTTATTTACCAATATCTTGAAGGACGAAAAATGCTAAGTGGTAGGAAAAGCAGCATGATTTTTTTTCCTTCACAATAATATCTTTAGCTATGTAAACCTTTATGGAAAGAAGAGAGAATCCAGTGATTATCTGTGGAAGGTTTTTAACTTAATTCTCAACTTTTTGTGAATTTCTCAAATTTCCTAAGTGTTAGTTTTGTGGACTAAAAAAGATAACCAAAAATCTTTTGTATTATTTTAAGTTGTTTTTCTATGGAAATCATTTCTTCATTGATAAAGCAAGGGTAAAGTTTAATATGCCTTGGTTTTTAATTGAATTGGATTTTAATTTTGCATATGTGAAGGCAAGTGATATACATTTTATTACTTGAAAGAAATTAATGAACTCAATCAATTCTAGGTAGGAAACAGTATCTCATAAAACTTGCCTTTTAAAGATATTCTGAACATGTATGAGTATGTTGATGTGTACAGAATTTGATAATAGGCTCATGAGATACAAAGCACAGATTTCTTTGCAGTCAATATAACTAAACATATATTTAGTATCTACTCTGGGGTACGAGGCTAGACACGGGATTAAAAAAGTACACAGCATGAGTCCTTGCATCCAGGGCTTTACAAAAGCTAATGACGACAACAATAATTGATATTCACTGAGTCCTTGTCTTGGATTATCTTATTTATCCTCATATGTAATGTTATTAATAACCTTATTTTATATGAGACAACTGAAGCAAACAGCAGTTATAATCATGTTAAGACACATATAGTTAAAAAACTAAATAGAAACTCACTAGCATTATGTGACCACTGAGCCAGGTTGACAAAAAAGTGCTGTTTTCATAAAGAAAAGTCAGGAAAAGCTTCAAGGAGAAAGCAGGAACTGAATCTTTGAAAGAGTTATTACAAATGGATGGGCAAAGGACAGAGAGCAGGCTCCGGAAGAGACAAAAGCATGTAAAACATCCCTACAGAATCAGGAATTTGCATGTTTAGGGAATAATGTGCAGATTTACTGTATTAAGCAAAGAATTTATGTAGAAAAGTGGCTGGAAAATAAATTTGCAAAGAAGGTTTATCATCTTCCTAATGGAGTATCTAAATTCATGATTTTGCAATGTTTATTTTTTTCCTTCCCTGAATGTCTTGTTAAAGAAACATGCTTAAAATGATATGGTGTCTGGGATTGGTTTCTAAATAATCCAGTGTGTGTGGTGGAAGGTGCGGGGTTGATGAAATGCTGAGTATATGGGGCTTCATTGTATTCTTCTTTCTACCTATGTATGTTTGAATTTTTCATAATAAAAGATTTAAGAGGCACTTAAAACCATGCCTATTATTAAAGAAGTGGGGTATATTATACACATTTGTATGTGAAACCATTTACAGATGAAAATTATTTACAAGTATGCAATATATAATACATACAACTTTGATCCTGGGGTTTATAGATCCTAAAATTTAAACAAATAATCTTAGGTGGTAAAGTCTTTTAGATGGACTCAGAATGGTCTAAAGAGTTTTTCAAACATTAGTCTACCACTGCTTAGCCTACCTACACATTCTTCTTAATGCTTAGCATCTGTTGGCTGCTGATATAAAATTTTAGTCTCAGGGTTAAAGGAAACAGATGTTCCTGTTCTGTAGAAAAATAACTGGGATTTTAAATAGGAAAGTGTTATTAAAGGAAAGGGAAGAAGTTAAGAAAAAGGGTAGCACACCGCATCACAAAATGGAAAGAAAGATAAAAAAGGTGGTAAGAAAAGTAAAATTCATTTACAGTGTTTAATTTTTTTCAGATCTTTTAAATCATGAAATCCTTTTCAGGGTCTTCTGTATTTTTGCACATTTCCATCTAGCTTTCCCTGCCTGGTAAACTTCTGGTCTCAACTTAAGAGTTGCCTCCTCTGTGAAGTCTCTCCTGTCTCCACAGCAAGCAGACTCAGAAACTTTGTACATGTGTGTTACACATACAGCTGCCAATTATATCACTCCTCAAACTGTACTATAATTGTATTCTTTATTTAATTGGTCTTCTTATCCCTGTGACTACTGCACGAAATAGTGCAGAGTAGTCACTGAAAATGCTGAATGAACAGGAACTTGGAAACAAACAAATGAAAGAGCAGACTCAGATTCCAAATAAACAATGCAGGTTATTTAAAAAAAAAAAAGTGTATATCAGGCTGCTGAATATTTTGTTTAACTATTCAAGAAACCTCCACACTCCTTTGCATTTATATCTATTTGTTAATGATACTTGGAAAATCCAGAAGGAATAAGCAAATAGCCTTATGTTTATGTTAAGGGCCCAGGCTGTAGGGTAAAATGAAAGCCTTAGGTAATTTCCTTTCAATATCTAAATCTTTTTGTATCACAAACTGGAATTCAAAGAAAGTTCTATCTTTGGAGCCTTAAGGTGCTTGCATATAGGACAATGTGTATTCTTTTGACTCCACCTAATTTGTAAGAGATAAACACTTTAAGAGGTCTGGATGACTGAGTAGGCAAGCTGGCTTGCAGAAAATTCTAGAACCTCAAACTGTTCTCCAATCCCAGGTTTACCCCGTTTTCCAGGGCACTCTGTGACAACACTAGGGGGTTATACAATGACATGCCATCTAGTTTAATTGTTACATGTATTAAACATTAGATAATGCACATTCAAACTCAGGAGTTATACAGGACAAGACAACCTGTTCCTTCTATAGGGTCTATAAGAATCTATCTTCTTGCCTTTTCCGCCTTCTAGAATCTGCCTTCTTTCCTTGGCTAGTAACCACTCATCTCATCACCTGACCTCTACAGTCACTTCTTTTGTAATTATGTCCCTCCTGCCTCCCTCTTACAAGGATACTTGTGATTAAATCACCCCCTCTCCCCATAATTCAAGATACTCATCCCATTCCCAAAATCTTAATCAAACATGTAAAGTCCCTACTGCCAAGTTAGATAACAAGTAAAATACTTGCAGAGTTTTCTTTTGGGGGGTGGGGGTGGGAGGCATTCTACCACACCCACGAACACTTCCTTTTTATAGGGTTTTTAGATGTATAAATAAAAATACTTCCAAGTAAAAGAAACCATCCAAAACATTAGGAATAGAGGGACAACAGGGGAAAAAAATCCAAGTAGTATAAAGATTCAAACAAAGAAATAATGAGAAAAGCAGCAAAAATATACATATTAACACGGTAAACAATACTTTGCTCAGAGAGAGCTCAATGACTGGTTGCTAACCATGACACTTTAAGCTTATTGTGTTTTCATTAGTCCTGGATCACTTAAGCTACATGTAGCTTATTTATTTTTAAGATTATTAAAATAAATTGTTAATCAATTTTAATTAAGGGCCTTCTTTATGCATAACATCGTCTTGGAGCATTACCTATGGACTGTCTCCTATGTGGGAAATAAATTCTTATTGACATATTTAATTCTGGCAGTTTAACTGAAATTCACTTTAAATGAGAACTGAATACCAAAGATTTCAATTTTTAAAACTCCCAATAGTAGCAATTTTACTTGTTTTTGTAACTACTGCTTTTACACAAAACTAAAGTCATTTATCCCTCTGGAGGGATCGAAGGAAACCCAGAAATGACATTCCTGACCTAGTTGTGATAAAAATTATACAGCACTGGAAAAGTGGGTCAGCATTTTATCATTTACAAATCTAGGTCAGGTCAGCATTTTTCAACTAGTTTTTACTTGTAAATTCATATGTACCACTATTATCTCTTAAAATGGAAAACATGGAAATACAGGGATAAATGTAAACCTGTGTGTGAATGTGCAAATACATACACAAATACCCCATTTGCCCAAGATAAGTGACTACGGGTGATTGAAAAGGTTTGCACTAACACAAAGAAATATTTAATATTTTCTTTTGGCGTTATTAGCACATAATTCAACCTTTCAACCTTTGCTGCTTACTGTAAGCTAGCACTGATATTGTAGCAAATACACAAGTTATCTTAGCTTAATCTGAAACCCAGAACTGCTTAATGCTTCAATGTTAAGAACGTATATATCAGCTTCTCTTAGAATCAGTGGTTTGTAAACATTTGGACTGCTTAATGAAATAAGCATATAAATTTGACCTTGGGTAAATTGGCCTCTCTAGGCATCAGCGTAACTTCATTTGGAAATGAGGGCGTTGGACTAAACTGCCATTTGATTTCACTGGCCCTGTTTCAAAAGCATAGAGACTTTCTCTACTTACGCTTTTCACTTAAAATTAGTAACTTTTACGGCCACAGTCCAGAGTAGAAGCACCTCAACTCTGTTCTCCACTGGCCACATTGGTGGTCATTTGCATTTATTTTCATCTCATTGTCATGGTACCTACAAAGTATTTGCTGTGTTTGTGCTGCTTAGAGTTATTGTATGGACAACTCAGATCTACCTAGAAAGCAACGAGGATGTCAAAAGTGTTAATAAGGGAAACAGTACATATAACTACGATAAATAAGACACTTAAATGAAAAATAAATGCTTCACATGTGTCCTTGGTAAATTATTCTGACATGAGAACACATCTGAAGAACAAACTACAAATCCTGTTAGAAAAAATTACTCTGCCTACGTGGTCAGAAAAAACAAACACTGATAAAATAAAAAAGCTTCCAAATACATTGAGTGAAATGTGGTAAGAACCCTGGCTATGCATTAGAATCATTTGGAGTTTTTAAAAACAACCGATGTTCGGATATATGGACTTAAATTAGTTGGGCATCTACGGTTTCTCAAAGCTCCCTGAAAGTTTTTATTTGCAGGTGAGGTCACAAGCCACTACGCTACGGAACCAGCATCCACATCAGGTACCTATCAGCCTAATGCAAGTTTCAAAAGTGTAGTTCATGGAAATTTGTCATGGGTTTATGAGGTCAAACTATTTTTATAATACTAAGAAGGTATTTGCTTTTCTACTTTGATGTGTTTTGTGTTAATGGTGCAAAAGTAACAGCAGCATGAAAATTATTATTTTAAGTAACCCCCCCTGCCCCTCAACCACTGGGGCATAAGAACCTTTTCTTCTTGCATTCTGGAATTAATGGCATTACTGTATAATAAGAGCACAAGATTTGGTGACAGAGCTATTAAGTTTAAATCTGAGTTTCACTATTTATAAGCGGTGTGATCTTGGGCAAGACACTTAACCCTTCTGCACTTTATTAAGTACAATGTGGCCAATAATTTAAGTCTTTAATAAAACACTGTATGTAAGGTGTCTGGCAGAGTAGGTGTTTAATCATTATTTCCTTCCAATCCAATCAATTATCAAAACTGAAGTTGTGCTTCATCAACCCTCACTAAGCACCTTCAAAATGATTTCCTTATTTATCCTTTCTTTTAACCTAACTACTACTGTCAAGAGTTTAGGATTTCAATCATCTACTACCTGATCACTGCATGTTTCTAAACTGATTTCCGAAATTTTAATCTTCCTCCATTTAAATATGCCCTCTATATATTGTTACCAGTTGGTTTTCTAAAATGCACACCATTCTTTTCTCTGTTCAAAGTCTTTACCAGGTAAGCAATTAAACGTCATCAAAACAGAAAGTCCTTAGTATGAAAAAAACCCTTCGAGATCTGGCACCCAATCTTTCAAGTCTCATCTCTCATCATTTTCCTACTTAACTTCATCCTACCACAGAGTCTTCAAGCAGCAATTCAACTTGATGCCTTTTAGCTCCATAAATGCCATTTACTTTATCTATACATCTAAAGGACAGAGAACACTGTCCTGCTCTAGCTAATGATTCCTTCAATAATCTGTAATCACTTTTGAACACACAAGTCAGTGTTACCTTCTTTGGGATATCTCTGAAGCAGTTCCCAGCCAGGATTACTCATTCTTGTGTTTCATTAGAACTTATGTGCAAATATTTTCTCTGCTATGAGATGAAGGTGAACATTTCACACCCCTTCTTTTATACTCAGTTTAACTATAAAATGCGGGCAACAGCTCCTACCCTGCAGGGTTTGTGTTAAATAAGAGTATCTGTAAATCACCAGTTTAAATACTGATGATCTTAAATACAGTATCCATCTTGCTTTTAACTAGACATAAGACAGAAAGATGATGAAAAGAATATATCTTTGACTTGCACTAAGAGGAAAATAACTCAACTTTAGATTCTTGGAAGATAGGCAAGAATTAAGAGTAACAGCCTCTCTACTCTTTTTAAGTTGAAGGAATCAAATTTTGTAAGTTAAATAACGGCTCACTAATGACACTCCTTCAGAGCAAGTGCATCTTGCTTATCATATGGGAGGTGGGGAAAGAAGCTAGAGAATATCCTTGGTTCAAGGAATAACGTGCCATCTCCTCTTTAACTGGTAAACTTCTCCAGGGAAGAGACTTGTGATTTAAGCCTTATCTATAACCAAAGTAGCTAGCAAAAAGCAAGGAACAATTAATGAGTTTCTGATGAAAAGTCTAAGGCTTCTGTGCTACATGGAATTCTGCAGGAACTTCAGGGAACACAAGCTTGGCAACTCTCATGTAGACTATCAAGTAGAACAGCATTTTGGGCACCGTGGTTGCTTTCGATACTTTAATAAAAAAGGCAGGCATCCTTTCCCCCAAAATATGCTCATAACTGCAACATTTGGCAGGTGGACTTCATAAATTCATCCCGAGGGCCTGGAGTAGAGGCTTTTGGCATTTTACCATAACAAAAGTAAAATGCCTTAGGACAAAGTTGGGAGACTGTACTATTATTACTGATACTGCAGCTGTCCTCTGGCATGCTGGAGGTCATTATCTCCTTTCTTCAACCTGGAGATGGAAACGTATTTCAAACTTTTCTAAGAGAGCCAAACTATCAAAGGAATCTGCAATAACACAAAATAACACATACAACCTTACTAACGTGTGGGGAGGAGAGGAAGGCCTAAAGTCTGACACCACTCCAACTACATTAAAATTGTAGAAGAAAAGCCATCTCTGCAGAGATCGCCAATCATTAAAACCCGTGGTTTGTAAAACAGAATGTTTAACATTGAAAGAATCGAGTGGGAGAGGCCTAAAGGTCACTGATTCAACAGGTAAAAATTAAGGTGTTAAGTTTGGGGTTTATTAGACAACTAGGAAATAAAAGCCTGAATCAGGTTCGTAGGGAGAGGAGACTCAAAGTAACCAGCGGAAACTCCAGAAGCTGTAACGTCTCAAAGGATCAAGAACAACTGGGAGTCTATGTAACCAACCGGGGAAGCCAAACCAAGGCATTTCTTCTTCAGTCAAAAAAGTAGCCCCTGCGGAACGGGACCGGCTGCGCCATCCCGGGGTATTTCTTGGGGGGTGGGGGGCGCTCAGCCTTGGTTCTACCCGGTTGGGCGTGCAGGAGCCACATGGCTCCCGGGCCTGTATACCCTCCGAACCTCGGGAAAATCAAATTAGTGACAAAGTCCCCTGGCCCGCGGACCTGGGGCCGCCGCCCAACCCTCCAGCCCTAGTTGGGGACCACAGCCCCTTCAGAAAGCTCAATCAGGAGCCCACCGCCCCAGTTCTTACCATAATGAGGCCGGCGAAGCCCCAGCCACATCACTCTTCCGGGCCCAGGGCGGAAAAGGCGTGCACGCCCCGCCTTCCCATCTCTCTCCTTCCGGCGTCCCAGTTGGACCTGTCAGGGCACCGCCTCCTGAGCCGCACGACTCAGACACTCGGATAGGCTCCTCTCCCCTGGAATGAGGTGGGATTTAAGTGACGTCACCTGCCCCATGCGGAAGTAGATGACACTCTCATTGGCTGCAGGACAGCACCTGTTGAAGCGGGTCTTTTGGAGGAGACCGGAAGTGGGGAGACTGAGAGGTACTGTTCGGAAGAGGAGGGTTGTCCCTTTAAGAAATAGTAACTGTAGCCCTGTACTTTTTTTTTCTTGTTTTATTTCCCCTTATTTTTTTAAATTTCAATTTTTTTTTTTTTTTTTTTTTTTAGTTTTCTGTTATTTCCATCTAGAACTCCGCAGTGCGTGGATATTTCCCTGGCAGGATCCTCTTCAGTGTGTAAGCTGCTGGGCCTTTCGTGTGTTGCCTAGGGAACTCCTGGGTTCCTTGGCCTGGTCCGCAAGGCGTGCACCTGCTGGACCCCATTTTTGGTTTCTCCCTTTGCACCTGAGGGACTTTTTTGGATTACAAAGTGCCTTTGAAATGCCCTGTATCTGGAGGATTGTGTTGAGTAGGCTATTTGATCATTTCCCTAACACTGGCCTTTTCTCTGCCAGTCCCCAGCAAAAAAACTCAGTAGGTTGCATCTGGGGCTGAAACGTTTGACCTTTGGGATCAAGAAAGAACTTTCTGTGGTAATAAAGGGAAAGCAACTGCCTTTCCAGAGTTCAGTAGTTGATTATGTGCTCTAGAGAAGTGATCCACCAGGGAGACAAAGCAATGCCAACTTTTTCTTTTAATCAGTAATAGTATTTAGCTTCCTCTAATTTTAATAATCCCAGTAGATGAGGCTCTATTTTTCCCCATTCCTGTATTTGCATTTTCTAGTAGCTGGAGAAATGGGCGCCTTGATGTGTTCAGTTTGCATAGTTCTGGGGAATTTAGAGTTTATCCCTCTTGCCCCCTAAAGTGAATCAGAAGATCATAGCAACTCTTTGGCTTCAGTTGTATAGTTTATTTTTTCTCAGGCAGCAGAGAGTTTTTTTCCTGAATGTTACTTTTTCAATTCTTTATTAACTCAGAAAGTGGAAAGAGAAAAAAAGGGGAGGAAACTCAGGTGTTGATATGTGTGCTGTATTTGGCCAAACTATGAGCCCTGTATTTAGGGCAACATGGTGATTAAAACGTTTAATTTCTGCTGTTATTTCATTGTTTGCTACCACACACAGTTCTTTTTTTTTTTTTAATATAACTGACTTTCCTTTTGAATTTACTGAATTGTTAAGAGTTGGTCAAATATACAATTTTAGCAAGTATTTACTGAACTTTATTAGGGGAAAATGAGAGTGCAGCAGAGAAATAAAGATGGCTTGTTTTTGGAGAAATTTAATGATCATGGGAAAGAGGGGAGAATAAATGTATAAAAAATGTACAATATCCTCTTCCTATCAAAAAATAAGCCATTCAAATGAAACAAACTTGGCTTAGTTATGGAAGTTATGTTCTGCAACTCATCAGGCTTGGTTTCTAATACAGCAAAAGTGTCTGTAGACTTTAATAACTGTTTTTGCTTTCCTTTGAAGATCGTCTTGATCTTTATGAACACTTAGGGGTAATACTTCTGTGTGAAGCTGTGCTTCAAACTTCCTGTGAAGAGCACTGGGACTCTGAAGTTGTTAAAGATCATAATTAATTTGTTATATTTATAGATTACAATTAATTTTGGGCCATGGTCACTTAATGTACTTCAGCTTCAAAATACAGTAGTAAAGAACAGTATTGGTGAGTTATATTAATGTTATCCATTGAGGAACACAAATGGCAATAGATGAAGCTGAACATATATGTATAATGTCTGTTTTTTCATGTAACACAGCAAACAAAATTAATCTGACCTGTGGTAAGAGGTGAGGAGTTAGTAATTGAGCTTCATGGTCGTTAAGCACATAAACCCCCGGCTTTTGGTTTTCACTGCCAATGAACTAATTTAAGTACCATCTTATATTACTAAATACTTTAAAAGTCACCTTTCTGGCAGCTCTGCAATGGTTTCTCACTTCTCACCAGATAATCTTAGAACCTTTTCATACTTAAAATAAAACCTGTCATTCCTTTGTTCAAAAATTACTGCCTCTCCTGCATCTAGAAGAGTATTTTCAATTTTGGATTCATGAGTTCCGAAAAATTTTATGTAAATATAGTGCATATTTATGTTTTTCTGTAGAGAGTAGTGCATAGGCTTCTCCAGTGTTATGAGAATTAAATGAGTTAATACAGGTAAATAATTTTGCCAAGAATTTGGCATTTAATAAACACACAGTAACCATTGCCTATTGTTGTGTGCCTGGCTTTCTCTTTCACTAAATTAAAAATTCCTTGAAGGAGGAGATAATGATGTAGAGCTGATTGACTTGCGTCGTAGGCACTCAACAAAAGGTTTTTGAAATAAATTGGTATTGCTTTTATACCACCAAACCATTTTCTCCACATTTTGTTTTTTTAGTTTGTATCTAATACTGAGTTTGAAGGTTTTCTTTTATATGATTTCCCATTTTTAAAAAATTCACTGATATTCACATTTATTAAATGATTTTACTTAACTTCTTGTTTTCTCTGATCCTCGAGTAGTCTCCATAGTCAGAGGTTGAGGTTCCTTGTGTTCTAGTGTTTGTTGTCCTTTTTTTTGCCTCCTCTTTTTAATTCTCTTTTCCCATGGCTCTTAGATTAAGACCCATAAAAAAATGTTTTTGACCTGAGTGTTATTTCTTTTACTTTAAGAAATGCTTCTCTTAACTTTTCTCTACTTCCAACCCGACTTATCTGCTCTTCTGAACAAAATTCCTTTAAGGAATTCTATATGCTCCAAATCCCAGTTTCTTTTTCTTTTTTTTCTATTCTTTCTTTTGTGGAGGAGGAAAAAATAATTTTTCTCCTACCCTTATAAAGTTCTTCTAGCTGGACCAATAATCAAATTAACATAAGACATATTAACAGGAGAAAATGATCAAGTTTATTACACATGTACATATGGGGGTTCCATAAGAATATGAGAGCAGAGGACAAACTGGACAGTTAAGGCTTATATTCCATTTTGAACCCTGGAGAAGGGGTTAGAGGTAGAGGTTTGGGACTGCATAGAGAAGGGGGGCAAATACATGGAGACAGAAAGCAGATGTTTGGCAAATAAATGTTGCTGGGCTATCTTTAATAATGGATACAGAGAGGACTTGGATTAAATGAGCCTTGCTAGTTTCCTCCATATTATGCACTAGTTCTTCCTAGAGCAGGTCCTCTGTCTAAATTCTTTTAAGCACTTGGGGGATGGTTAAAGACTTTTCCTGAATCTTTTGTTTCTTAAAAAAAATAACAAGCTTAAAATAATATCCCATAAGGTATGTCTTGGGGTCACAGACTCTGCTTGCCCTCATTTGAGCTCATTTGAGAATGACTGTTGCTTCCATGCTCCCGCAAAGTACTTTTGTCAGAGTACTAATCTCCTTGCTTTCTTCAATCCTTGCCTCTTTACAGTTTATTCTCATACAATAACCAGAGGGTACTTTTAAATGTAAATAAAAAATGTATTAAAATATATGATTCTAAATGCAACATGTTATCCTAGTTTGGGTCCTGGAATAGACAAGAGATATTAGTGAAAGAAAAAAAACAAAACGGTAAAATCTGATTAGTTTGGAGTTAAGATAATAGTATAGTGCACCAATGTTAGTGTCTTTGTTTTGATAAATGCACCATAGTTATAGAATATGTTAACATTAGATGAAACTGGGTGAAAGGTATATAGGAACTCTATTATCTTTGCAAGTTTTCTGTAAATTCAGAATTATTCCAAAATAAAAATATTTTCTGAAAAAGGAATGTCACATTCCTTTTTCGTTTAAAAATCTTTTGTGACTTTTCATTTGACTCCTGGTAACAGCCAGCCTTCTTACACTGGCCTACGAGACCTTCCATGATCTGGTTTCCCATTACTTCTCTGACTTCATTACTTTATATTCTCTCCTCCCTCACTCTGTCCCAACCATACTGGCTACCTTATTCCTTAAATACACTAGGACCATTTCCATCATAGGACCTTTGCACTGGCTGCTTTATTTACTTGGAATGCTTCTTCATAGACATCCTCACAACTAATTCCTTTACCTCCTTTATATATGTGTTCAAATGTCACCTTTACAATAAAGCCTACTTCAGTTTCTTAATTAAAATTGCAGCTTTGCAGCTAATAACCTCCTTCCCCCAAAGTGTCTCTCTGCATCCCCAGTTTCCCTACCCCTTTTATCTTCTCCTTTTACGGTAGCACTTGTCAACATATTTTACATACTTATTAGGTATATTTTTAATTGTTCGTCTACTCCATTAAAATGTGAACTTCACAAAGGTAGGATTTTTTATCCGTTTTGTTCCCTTTGCCAAGTTCTAAAACAGTGTCCAAAGCATAGAAGTACACAGTATGTTTTGGTTGAATAAGTGAACTTGACTGGGAATTTGAATTTGTAATTCTTGATTTACAATCATTCTGAAACATTGAATTATTTATCATTTCCATATATCATACTATTTCTTGCCTCCAAGCCTTTGCTCATCAGGTTCTTCTGCTTGGAATGCCTCGCCTTATCTTTTTCCTTCCACCTCTAAATCATTTGTACCTTTTGAGATTTATATCTTAAAAGATGTAACTCAAGGAAGCATTTCATGAAATGTCAGGCTGGCTTATGTGCTGCTTTTGAGAGGAGCTCCCACCCTGCCTCTGTGCTGTACAAGCTTGTAAAATGCGTCTTTTTGTGTGTTTCTGTCTCAATAGAGAGCTGGTAATATGCCCTACTCATCTTTGGGATATCAAATCCTGGGTACATAGGTAGTCAAGGAACTTTTTAATGTACTGGCACGAGCGGAGTCATTCAGTTATCAAGCAGTAGAGGTTTAATTTCAAGCATGGTGTTCTGAGTATAAAATCAATACTCTATTTGCTGTACTCTGTTTTCTAGGGAGAAGGTGGACTGTGTTTAAAATAATAGAAAGATGGTTCTTCTTATACAACTAGGAAGTAGTTAATGTATTTTATAGCCCTGGCCAAATTGCTCCTTGTCATTTGTGAAGCTGGCAGTGCTGATGAGGAAGTGAGTTGTGCTTTTTCCTAAGACACTGACTGAAAGCAATGCACGGAAGGTTATTATAGTCAGCAAATTTTAAGTGTTGATGAAATTGGGCTCTTCTTGGGAGAAAAACACTGCTAAGATTTTCAGGGCCCAAAAGAAGAAATCCATTCTAGAATTCCAAACTGCTCCTGAGACATTTGCACTTTCGTAGATGTCAATACTGCCAGTACTTGTAAATTAAACTTCTGCTTGTGTGCCATTGGGAAATCCCAGGGTAGTTACAAGATATTGCAAAGATTTTCTTCCAGTGATATGGAAATTTGCTCTTAAGGTTGAATTAATGATGACTAGTTTGTTAACATTTCAACTACCTTTTATAGGAGGCATTTGGAATTCAAGCTGAAAATCATCATCCTTGCAGCCTGTAAACCAATCTATAATTTTTGCCTATCTTTTGGACTGACAAAAAAAAGGAAGTGATTCAACTATAAATTCTGAAGGTTTCTGTGGCTTTCAGCCCCAGCAGTGAAGGTGAAAATGATTAGGCTTGAGATTAATCAAAAACAAATACTACTTGGAAGACACTCCTGAATTTGTGCCTGGTTTCTGTGAGCTTAGTCACCCTGCAGAAGTGACAGAAATGTTTAAATAAGCAAGGAGCTTAATCTGGTTTTTGTCTGAAAGGATGCTTTGAACTTGTAATTTTATCTGAACATTTAATGAGAATTTTATTTAATAAAGAAAGAACTCACTCAATTGGAACAGAAACAAGTGGCTGATAAAAAATAAGATGGCGCTATTGTTGAAGAGACTCATCAAAGTCCTGACAGAATAAATATTGACATGCTGAGATATGTCAATATTTACCATAGAATTTGGAAGTTGCCAAGTTCCTGTTTAAGAAATATGACCTTAACATTGAACACAGTATATCAATAAATAAGGAACATGTTCAAATGAACAGCTGTTCAGAGAAAATAGGATAACATCTGTTAAGTCTGGCGCACTTAAAAGTTACATTTAAAAATTAGCGATGCTTCTTTGGTAATTTGTAGGTAGATGCTTACACAATATAGTATACTGATATAGTTCCATATGCGTGCTTCGCTTAAGTGTTTTTAAAAAATGACACCATGATTAACTCATAACTTTGTAGATTAGTTGTGATTCTTGCATAAATTAGTTGTGCTATGATACTTGTGTAAATTGAATTTTTAAAAATGCTTTCTTAACATTGTGTTTAGGAACCAACCTCTTCATTTTAAGCATTATTCTTACAAAAATTGGCTCAATCCATGACTTAGATATTACTTTTGGGAACTAAAGTTTGTGCTCTAAGAATTTAGCAGTAGAGAAATCATAAGAAGTTTCTGTTAAAATGTGATGAGGAAATTTGTCTTGTTTATTATCTGACAACTCTACCTCAGAAGAAATCTATGAGGGAGTGAGTAAAGTCTATATCTTTGCACAGGTCACCACTGTTAATGCAGAGGTCATCACTGTTAATTTCCATATGAATATCACTGTAATGTAACAGCTTTTGATGCAAAGTAGAAGAGTATTTGAAGCTTCTATATGAAGTCATTGGAACCACACAAACATTCTTACGTCTGTTAGGCAGACTTATAGAAGATTAAGCTTCAAGTTTTTTGACTAATAGTCCTAAAAACAGCCCTAGAAGGTCATAAATTACGGATATTGGGACTACTCCTGTCATTGCTTTTCTTTTCTGATAGTAAAGATTGATGGCTTTTATTTAGTAATCTAATCATTCAACCACATAATGTTATGTTTATATTATGAAGGATGGACACAAAGTTCAATTAAGGTCATATATTCTGAAGAAGTTGTATTTGTTTCCACAAATACCTTGATAAACATGAAATTACAAATTTGCTTAGAGATTCACAAAAGGCTTTTAACCTATTTTCAGTATATTAAAGATGGAAGGGAAAGACCATAGTTTTAAAATTTAAATTGGTTGGATCTCACTTCAGAGAGAAATTGTCAATATTTTGATTTAAGATGTTGAGTTTTAAGGAGAAAACATTAGACTTATTAATTAGTGATTTTTAAAACTTGGGAGACTTTTTTCTGTGTAACTAAGATTTGAATCTTTGTTTTGAATAGATACATGATTTTCTTTTAGGATTATTAGGCCTATGCAAAATATTCACCAATTGCCTTCTTGAACCACCTGTGACCAGTTATTTATTATGTAGCAATAAGAAGTTTCCCAGTGTTTTCAAAACGTTCTGTGTTGATTTGATAATAGTGTAAGCATATTAAGTTTAACACGTAAAACTTCCTGTTTGGTGTTGAGTATCATGAATTTAATACAGTGTTTCCCAAAGTATGTGGTGCGCACATATCACTGATGGAATATACACAATTGCATGCTTACAGTTGTTTTGCAGGTACTATGAAATAATTAAGGTTAAGGGAATTAAATGATTTGCTGAAGTTCACAGAACCAGTGAATGACAGTGAGAATGCATCCTGAGGTCTGTCTGAATCCAAAGCCTGACACAAGGTAACTTAAGCAAAAAGGAATTTCTTGGCCTCCTACCTAAAATGACCATGGCTAGATCTCGATTCTGATGCTGCTGGAATCAGATCTGAGCTGCTGGTTACCCCTCCGTTCCACTTTTTGCTCTCTTGTTTTCATTCTCAATAGCTTTCACGCTCACGGTGTTCTAACACTAAACCCATAGAGAAGAATCTGTATCCTTTATGATGCGAATAAAAGTCTTGGAATTGAGCCTCACTGGTCTGAGTTGACCTAACCTGAATCATATGCACATCTCTCTGAATCTTGCTTATCTCTGAATCAATCACTGGTGATTAGAATGTAATGTTGGCTTAGTTCAGGTATGTGTTGTACTCTTGGAACATAGTGCCAAAGTCAGCCTGCCCAAAGCCCGTAGACTGACAGTAGCAGGGGTCATATCACTCAGAGTTTTGTTGCTACAAGTAGGGGAAGTTTATTGGGTGGCAAAAATCAACAAGTTATCTTTAAATGTTGGGGAAATTAACATGTTTGAGCTGAATTACAGTGGGACATGGATCATGACATGGGTGTTATTTTCTGACCAATGTTTAGTAATAGCTAAAATACTGAATACTTTTGGAAAACTATTTTTTTTAAGGAACAGAGAAGGAAAAAAATATAAGCTAGAGTTACTCAAATTAGTACAGATTAAATGAATTTGGCCATTTAAGTTAGGTTGATTATGTGCCAGGAACTATAATAGGTATTTGATTCATATGTTAAGAAATCTAAGATGGGATGATACTAATGATAAGCCAAGCCTGGGAAATTTTGGAAAATAACATTACTACTTTTGGCTTCTTTGTAGTGGGTATTGTGGGCAGCCATTGAATATTTATAGGAAGTGGCTTATATAGCGAATATTTTGTTATATTAATTTTTACATATTTTGGCCTTAACAAATTATTAATGTATAGCCAATAAATATTGAAATGCTTTTAGATATTTTTGATTATCAGCTTTTCAGTTGTTATAAAAATATATTTTTATATTTGATATCTTTGATTCAGTGTTTACCAGTGCATTATGCACCAGGGTTCCTGGTATAATGCCTATCAGATATGAATGTTTACCAAAGAGTCAATACTGAGTCTCATAGTTCTTTAGACAGGGTCCTAAGTTTTGAAGTATTAAATTACATATTTAAGAAGAAATTTCTACTAGGTGACTTTTCTCTTTTGATAAAGGTATCCCATAAACGAATATAATAAGACTGATGTTCAAATAGCACTTACTGAAAGCTTTTCTTTTATACAATTTATTAGGGAAAATATCAAGCATATTTAAAAGTGGAGAGAATGGATTCCCATGTATTCTAGCACAACAAATATCAGCTTATGGCCCATCTCATTTCATTTATATCCTACTCAAAATTCACTCTTCTAAGTTATTATTTTTCTTTTTTAAGTTGAAGTAAAATTGGTTTATAACATTATGTAAGTTTTAAGTATACAGCATTATAATTTGACATCTGTGTACACTGCAAAGTGATAACCACCAGAAGTCTAGATACCATCTAACACCATATAATCAATCCCCGTCGTTTTATTCCCCATGCACCCACAACTCCTTTCCTGTCTGGTAATTACCAATCTCTTCTTTGTATCTATGAGTTTGTTTGTTTTGTTTATTTGCTTTTTAGATTTCACATATGAATGAGATAATACAGTATTTTTCTTTCTTTGTCTGACTTTACATAATAACCTCAAGATCCATCCATGTTGTCACAAATGGCAAGATTTCATTCTTTTTTATACCTTAGTAGTATTCCATCGTATATGTTTTCATATCTTCTTTAACCACCATTCAGTCATCAAACTCGCACACATCTCACATCTTCTTTATCCATTCACCTATCAATAGATACTTAGGCTGTTTGCTATGTTGGCTATTGTAAATAATGCTGCAGTGAATGTAGGGGTGCATATATCTTTTCAAAGTAGTATTTTTTTATTGTTAGGATAAATACCCAGAAGTGGAATAGATGGATGATATGGTAGTTCTGTTTATATTTTGAGGAATCTTCATACCATTTTTCATGGTGGCTGTACCAGCTTACATTCTTACCAATAGTGTGTGAAGCTTTTCCTTTCTTCATAACCTCTCTTTCTTTCTTATTTTGATAACAGCCTTTCTTATAGGTATGAGGTGATATCTCATTGTGTTTTTGATTTATGATTCTCTAATAATTACTGATATTGGACATTTTTTTCATGTGCCTGTTGGTCATTTGTATGTCTTCTTAGGAAAAATGTCTGTATAGATCCTCTACCTATTTTTTATAATTGTGTTGTTTTGTTGTTGAGTTGTATGAATATTTTATATGTTTTGGATATTAACATCTTATAGGATATTTGATTTACAAATAGCTTATATTCAGTAGGTTGCTTTTTCATTTTGATGATTGTTCACTGTGCAGAAGCTTTTTAATTTGATGTACTTCCATTTGTTTATTTTTGCCTTTATTTCCCTTGTCTCTGGAGTCAGATCCACAAAAATGTTGCTAAGACTAATAGCAAGGAGCTTACCACCTGTGTTTTCTTTTAGGAATTTTATGGATTCAGGTCTTACATTCAAGTCTTTAATCCATTTTATGTTAATTTGGGTATTCTGTAAGATATAGTCTAGTTTCATTCTTTTACATGTGACTGTCTAGTTTTCCTAGCACTGTATTGAAGAGACTCTCTCCTTCTTGGCCCCTTTGCCATAATTTTTTTATTTTAAATTAAATTTATTGGGGTGACATTGATTAATAGCATCATATAGGGTTTTTTTCCAATACCATACTGTTTGATTACTATAGCTTTGTAGTATAGTTTGAAATAGGGGTGCTTTGTTCTTCTTTTTCAAGATTGCCTTGGCTATTTGGGATATTTTGTGTTCTCATAGAAATTTTGGAATTATTTGACTTAGTTCTGTTAAAAATGCTTTGGAGTTTTGATAGGGCTTACTTTGAATCTGTATATTGCTTTGGGTTGTATGGACATTTTTAGAATATTAATTCACCCAATATATAAGCATGGAACCTTTTCATTTATTTGTGTCTTCTTTTGTTTTATAGTTCTCATTGTACAGGTCTTTTACCTCCTTGGTTAAATTTCTTCCTAAGTATTTTATTCTTTTGATGCAACAGTAATGGGATTGTTTTCTTAATTTCACCGTCCCATTGTTTTTTATTAGTGTAAAGAAATGCCGCACATTTCTGCATATGGATTTTGGGTCTTGCAACACAACTGAACTCATTTATTAGTTCTAAGTTTTTTTTTTTAATGTAATTTTAAGGCTTTTCCATATGTTATCATGTCTGTGAATAGTGACAGTTTTAATACTTTCTTGCCAATATGGATGCCTTTTACGTATGTATTTTCTTACCTAATTCCTGTGGTTAGGACTTCCAGTACTGTGTTGAATGAAAGTGGTGAGAGTGGGCATTCTTGTCTTGTTCCTGAACTTAGAGGAAAAGTTGCAGTTTTTCACTACTGAGTCTGAGGTTAGCTGTGGGCTTGTCATTTATGGTGTTTATTTTGTTGAGGTTTCTATCATAAATAGATGTTGGATTTTGTCAAAAAAGTTTTTGCTTGTATTGAGATGATCATATGATTTTTTATCTTTCATTTTGTTAATGTGGTGTACCAATTTGCTTGATTTATGGTTGTCGAAGCATCCTAGTGCTCTTGGAATAAACCCCACTTGATCATGGAGTGTGATCTTTTTAATGTATTATTGAATTTGGTTTGATAATATTTTGTTGAGGACTTTTGCATCTATGCTCATCAAGAATATGGGCCTGCAATGTTCTTTTCTTGTGGTGTCTTTGTCTAGTTTTGGTATCAGGGTAATGTTGGTCTTGTAAAATGAGTTTGGAAATGTTCCCTCCTCTTAAAAGTTTTGGAAGACTTTGAGAAGTATTGGTATTAAATATTCTATGAATGTCTGAAACTTTAGTCTTTTGGAGAGGTTTTCTTTTTTTTTTTTTAAAGATTTTATTTATGTTTAGAGAGAGAGGGGAAGGGAGGGAAAAGGAGAGAAACATCAGTGTGTGGTTGCCTCACGCGCGCCCCCTACTGGGGATCTGGCCTGCAACCCAGGTATATGTCCTGGCTGGAAAATTGAACCAGTGCCCCTTTGGATCATAGGCTGTGCTCAATCCACTGAGCTATACCAACCAGGGCTGAAGAGGTTTTTCATTACTGATTTAATCTGCTTACTAGTAACCAGTCTGTTTAGATTTTCTATTTTTCATGATTCGGTCATGGAAAATTGTTTATTTTCTAGGATTTTGTCCATTTCCTCTAGGTTTTTCAACTTGCTGGCATATAATTGTTTACAGTAGTTTCTTATGATCCTTTATATTTCTTTGGTATCAGTTATAACTTCTTTTTCATTTCTGATTTTACTTATTTTGAGCTGTCTCTCTTTTTCTGTTAGTTTAGCTAAAGGTTTGTCAATTTTGTTTTTCTTTTCAAAGTACCAGCTCTTAGTTTCATTGATTTTTTAAAATTGTCTCTTTAGTCTTTATTTCATTTCCACCGTGATCTTTATTATTTCCTTTCTTCTACTAACTTTGAGTTACATTTGTTCTTCTTTTTCAAATTCTTGTAAGTGTAAAGTTAGGTTTCTTATTTGAGATTTTTCTTGTTTCCTGAGGTAGGCCTGCATTGCTATGAACTTCCCCCTTAGAACTGCTTTTGTTATATCCCAAGATATCGATATATTGTATATCTGTTTTCATTTGACTCTACATATTTTTTTCTTTCTTTTTGATTTCTTTGATGACCTGTTGGTTTCTTAAAAGTAAGCTGTTTAATTTCCTCATTTTTGTGGTTTTTCCAGTTTTCTTCTTGTAGTTGATTTCTGGTTTCATACCACTGTGGTTGGAAAAGATGTTGTACAGTTTCAGTCTTCTTGACTTTATTGAGACTTTTTGTGCCCGAATGTGATCCATCCTAGAGGATGGTCCATGTTACTTGAGAAGAAAGCATCTTCTGCTGCTTTTTAGATGGAATGTTCTGTAATTGTCTGTTAAGTTCATGTGGACTGATCTGTCACTTAAGTCTGATCTTTCTTTATTGATTTTCTACCTTACTGATCTATCAATTGATGTAATTGGGGTGTTAAAGTTCCCTACTGTTATTGTATTGCTGTTAATATTTCCCTTTAGGTTTGTTAGTATTTGCTTTATATGTTTTGGTGTACCTGTGTTGGGTGCATATATACTTATACATGTTGCATCTTCTTGATGGATTGACCCCTTTAGAATTATGTAGTAACCTTCTTTGTCTTTATTAAAGTCCTTGGTTTAACTTTATTTTTCCTGATATGGTTATAGCTACACTAGCTTTCTCTTCATTTTCATTTGCATGGAATATCTTTTTCTATTTCTTCAATTTCAGTCCGTGTATCCTTACTGCTGGAGTGAATCTCATGTTTGCAGCATATAGATAGGTCTTCTTTTTTTTTTTTTTAATTGATTTAGCCACTCTGAATCTTTTGATTGGAGCATTTAGTTCATTTACATTTAAAGTAATTATTGATAAGTGTGTACTTATTGTATGCTGTTACTTGTTTTCTGACATTTTTATAGTTTCTCTCTGTTCCTTCTCTTTTTGTTTTCCTTGTGGTTTCATGACTCTTTGAGTGTTTACATTCTTTTCTCATTTTCTCTTGTGTATATAGTATAAGTTGTTGATTTGTGATTACCGTGAGTTTCATATGTAACATTCTGTGTGTGGAATAGTCTCTTTTAAGATGATAACCACTTACATTTGAACACATTCCAAAACTTTACATTTTTACTGCCTTTCCCACACATTTTGTATTTTAGATGTCGCATTTTGCATCATATTATTTTATTCATCCCTGAACTAATTATTGTCATTTAGCTAATTTTACTACTTTTGTCTTTTAACCTTCACACTTGCTTCATAAGTGAGTGACCCACTAGCTTTACTATGTAATTACCTTTTTAAGTGAGATTTTTACTTTTTATTATTGTTATTAATCAGTGGTATTTCTTTTTAGCTTAAATGAGCTCCTTTAACATTTCTTGTGAGTCTGGTTTAGTGTTGATGTATTTTTAGTTTTTGCTTATTTTGAGAACTGTTCATCTGTTTTTCAATTCTAAGTGATAAGCTTGCCAGCTAGAGAATTAATTCTTTGTTGGAAGTGTTTTTCCTTTCAGCACTTGAATGTTATGCCACTCCCTTCTGGCCTGTGGAGTTTCATCTGAAAAATCGACTGATAGCATTATGGAGTTTCCCTTGTATGTAACAAGTTGTTTTTTTCTTGCTACTTTTAAGATTCTAACGTAGTATACATAAGGTTTCATACTATCTGTGGTTTCAGGCATGTAAGGGGAGGGGTCTTCAGTGGCTAATGGGAACTAATTTATATGGGCTTACACACCTGAACTGCATAGCTCCTGGAGGCCTTAGGACTTGTACCCTTGCTTTAAAAGTACAAGGCTTGATTTAAATTTTAGCAGGTACGATATTTCAGTTCAGTTTGGGAATGCATCACCCAAGGGGACTCAGAATTGAATTTTTGCTTCTGTCTTGGAACCTCCTCCCGATAGAGGTGTCCAAAATATATTCAAAGATGTGTTTGAAATTGCATCATGGAAAGTGTATAATTTTTCATCCAATTAGGAGTGTAATCCTTATGTGCTGTTTATAACTTACTATTATTTGAACCATGCGAAGTTACCATTCTTTGTGGGTTAAAAATTGTTAAACATTGAACATTTCATATGGTTCCTAAATATTTTTGTATGGCTGAATTTGGTAGTTTCACCAGTTGAGGACATGATATAGGATTTTGTGCTTTCTTTTCAGGATTAACTCTCATTGGTACCCTGATATTATCATTTATTTCCTTGTTTGCCATTAGAAAATAGGGAGATAAATGGGTGCGGTTGTAAGTAAATGGTGGGTTTGTGAATGAGGACAAAGTACAGTGCAAGTCTTGTTCCTTTTCCACACAAATGCTTTTAGTTAAAATTCAGTTCCTGAGCAGCATATTTTTTTCATGTAGAAAAGACTCTATATAAGGTTAACTGATGGTGTTTCATTGGAACATCCTCACTCTTCTGAAAGGTAAAATATAAGATGTTCAGAATATTGAGGCTTAAGAAATTGTAATTACTATATTCTTAATGAAAAAAGATTGTTTCTTAGTAATGCTATATTTCAGGTACTATCTTATCTCTTTAGTTCTGTTAAGTGTCATTCTCACATGAAACTCTGCAATTAGAACTGAAGTGTTCTTGTGAAAGTTTCCAAAATGATAAGTATACTCTCATTCATCTGCCCTTGTTATTTGTAATGAAGCGTGTCCTTTGACGAATATAAAAGAAGTCATAGTCTTGCAACTTTTGGTTCAATTTTAAGGGCATTTTGGAAACCTAAGTGTTTCCAAACACTTAGGAGAAATTTTATGTGAGAAATTTATTCAGAACCATTTCATTGTTTTTAAATACTTCATTGGGCAAGAAAACGAAAGAAAAGGAAGTGAAATTTAAATAAATCACTGAAACTAATAATTATTAATGGTATTTGTAAGAGATTAGCAGGGGAAATGAGCAATAATGTGATATTCAGGATGGCAGCAGCTGGCGTTCCACAGTCGTAAGAGGTAATTGAGATTGGACTGTGACCATGGCGAAGAAGCCTTATTTTTTAGACTTACTTTATATTTCTAGTGCTTTATTTCTGAAGTATTATATTTCTAGTGCTTTATTTCTGAAGCATTAGATTTTTACTTCTGAAGCATTAGATTTTTAATATAATGCTTTCTTTGACCATCAGCTATATTTTATGAGTTTTTTTAAAAATAAGATTATTCCCACAGTCTTAACTATATTTTACTCTAACTTAGGGTAACCAACCATTCTAGTTTGCCTGGGATTGGGAGGTTTCCTAGGACATGAGACTTGCAGTATGAAAACCAGGAAAATCTCAGCTAAACTTGGGCAGGTGGTCGCCTTGCTTTTATTTTCAAAGTTAATGGAATGGATATAATTCTAACATGATTAGAAAGGTATTTAATAGTCTTATAAATTATTTACCCTCAAAATTTAGAAACTTTTAACTTAAAAACATTATTTCATGAAAGCATTTCTTTTATTGAAGGTTAGCTTGATATTTTTGTTTTAATTGCTTTGGAATTTTAAAGGTTAATTGATTTTGTGGTCATTTTTCAAAAAAATCTTAACACCAACCAGCAATTTGATACACTATTAATAATGAAAATGCTAAGAATATATTATTAATTAAAATTTTGCCTTGTGGGAATTATAACAATAAGATACACATGAATAGCCAATGCTTTAAAAAGACTAAACAAATAGGAAAATGGTTCTTTTCTTTACACTTAGCTTTCCTGAATTGTTGTATGATGTTTGTCTTATCAAAAGTAAATAGCTGTTTGTTGTCTGAACCTTTCTTTCCTTTTTATCTAGCAATTACATATTGTCCTATCCTTGAATTTTTGTAATGTGATAGAACAAATTTATCAGCACAATTTTGGTTTTCAATTTACATTTTCTTTTTCTCCTTTAAAAAAAATAAGTCACACAAAATAATGTGATCAAGAATCTAATTACAGACTACTAACAGCATGTGCTGTTTGCTCATCTTTATTCCGAACTCACTTTAGGTATCAGCCTGCTTTTCTCAACAAGGGGGCACTTAAGTTTAATTGCTTCATTGGAAACATGCATTTAGCCTTTTCTGATCTGTGAATACAACTCCTTGGCATAGCTGCAGAAGTTTGAACACCTGCAGCCCAAGCAGCTTGAAAAGAAAACATAACTTACTATAAAGGAAAATGAAAGAAGCTCAAGTTCAAAATGGCGTTATCAATGATACAGTGTTGTCACTAACTTGAGCTGACCTAAGAGAGTTGGCTTCTGCACTGCTCCTTATCACCATCCAAAAGGGCATACAAAATTCTTTGTAAACTAATTTAAAAAGTGTCTTGTTTATTCAGAGGCAACTGTGAATGGTATTTGTTCAGAGTGTAGATCACATCAATTGCATACCAGCCAACAACTTATTTCTCTTCTAAGAGAGAAGCCAAGTATCAAAGACACAAAGTACTAAAGATAAGCTTCTCAATTCTCAACTGTTCTGAGCCTCAATAAAGCTACTGATGTACAAATTGGGGTGGGACTCAACTGTTTCCACCTGCAGGCTTGTCTTAGATCCTTGGCTTTGGCTGGGAGCGGTGCTGATAGTAGTGGGACCTTTAGTGCCCTTAGAAAACAAAACTTGTGCCTTTTTATGGCCCTGATCAATCAGTCCCTCTGAAGAGGATTCCACCTCCTTTCTTCAAGTAGTCTTGGGTGGGGGAGGGGGGAGCCAAACAAACATAAAAACCACTATGGGTGAGTATTTCTGTTAACATGTTCTTACTGAATCTTGACAGATGTTCCAAGTTATCCTTTTTCCTCTTTCTGTTGATTCTCAGATATTTTGTATTGGATAATTGATGAGAGGGTGACCTCAGTAATTAAAAGAATGAAGTATTTTCAAAACTGGTTCAAATAGTATATTATTAGGAAATTAAGACTCAGTTGGTACAAAGAAAACATGGCTGACGCTATTTGATGTACAAAATTATAAGTATAGAAAACTGAGTTGTCACATTTGGGCCACTAATACGTTAAATGCTGAAACATGGCTCACATTTAGCATCCATGGTTTCAAATCTGAGTTTACTAAAATAATAGAATCTTTAAAATAACACAATTTTGTTTTTGTGATGAGTACCTAGATATAATCAGAAAATTGGAAAATATATGAGACATTAATAATTCAAAGTTGTTAAAAATAATCTGGTTCCTAAATATCTTTGTAGGATTATTGAAATTAAAGCCCTTCATATAATTGTGAGTAGGATGAGTTACTGACAAGCATTGGGAATATTGAATTTTAAACTAATTTGTCTCTAGAATTTAAAATTTGTGACTTGTTTCAAATATAGTAAAAAATAACAGTGAAACCAACTGCTGCTTTAGTGTAGTAATTCTAAGGGCTGTGTTTTCCTTTCACAAAGTTACATTAATTGCTAACAATAGCCATGTTTCATGAGGCACATTTGAGAAGAAATAGTGAAAGTGTATGTGTATTTGTGTATTTATATGCACGTTTTGTAGAGGCAAATGTGGTCTTCATAAGTAGTTTCTATTACCCTCTTTCCTCCATTTAGATTTATGTCAGCTTCTAACTGTCTTTTTGAAGATTGGCATAGAAAAACAGTAACACATTTTCCAGTCATTTTCAAATTTAAGGATTACAGAGCATATAATTTACTGCATGTTAAGTGTATTGACTAGTTGATCTAAAAGAAGTATACACAAAAGAATAAAGCATTTCAGAATTTAGCACATCTAGGCAAATATGGCCTCGATGCAGGACAAAAATTGACTAAATGAAATATTTGAAAATAATTTTTTTATTGATTGTGGTGTAGTTAACCCTACAAATTTACATGTTTTTAAAATGTCAGCAAGCTTAGTTGATATGACTAAAATATGGTTAGTTTATAACTTTGTCTTTTACAGGGAAGAATAATAAATATTTTTCTGAGTAAACTTTAGGTGGAAAATAGAATTATTACTAATACTTCAATTTGGAGGTATCTTGTACTCTTAATTTTAGATGTTATTCTCTTCATTATGGAAGTTTCTTGGCTTCCTTGTGCTGTAAGGTAGTACAGCTCTAGCATGCTACAATTGAGCATTCTTCCCACCCTCAAGAGACAGAGCTCCGTAGTAAGCTAGCTTTGTTTTGTGAAGAGCTGACAAAGTGAGTTGTTTTTATTTTCATATTCATTGTTAGCATGATACTTTATTTATGAGAACATAATAGTAAATTGAAAAAGGAAATTAAAAGTTCTGATGTAAAACTTTGCTCATATTAAAACTTAATCAGTTGTCAATGAAATGCCAATTAGTAATTTACTTCTGGATTTTTGTAGCATGTAATAGTTATTGGTCATAAAAATTTGAGGCAAGTTTACATTCTTCCCCACAAATAAAAGGTTAAAGAAATTTTTTTAGCTTCTTTAGGATCATCTAGTAAGAAATTCATGCTATTTGATTAAAGAATAATTCTCTATAGTTTTCCGTCTTTGAAATTTGTGCTTTGTTACTGGTTTTGACTTTGTAGAAGGTTTATTCTTTGCATATTTGTAATTTTTAGGGCATTTCTTTAGTTTTGTTTTTTTAGCTTCTACAGCTTACGCATCTTTTAATGACGTGAACATAGTCAAAGGATATGCCAGTATTAGAAAAATATAGTTTTTTGCCTTGAACTAAAACATGTATGTCATATCGTAGTCTACTAAGTTTGAAGTCATTCTGGGTAAAGTTCTTGAGTGAATTACCAGAAGAATGGTTTTTGAATTCATAGGGAAAAAAAACAAAAACCCTAACTGTAGAAGTCAGAGTAGGTCGCTAAGAAAAAATTCAGTCTTAATTTATTCCCCTTTTTAAAGAATAGTATTGCTAGACTGGTAGAATAGGTACATTTTACAAAGCACCTTCTTGAATCCTTGTGACTTAAATGGAGATAGCGGCAGTATATCTATTGAGTATTGATTGATGTCTATGAGAGGTTTGTTTCTAATGAAAAGCCACAGAAGTCTATGCTTGAGCTTGTCCTGATAAGATTTTACGTACGTGATTTTAATAGTTAAAAGGGAGGTTTATCAAATTTTTAAGTGGCAAGGTCAGGGAGAGATTATAAATGTGCTGGATCACAATAACAGAATCACTATTCAATGTAACTTTGACAAGTTAATTATAAAATATAAAATTGCACCCCTGTAAAAATAAAGGAACAGTATTGAACCTTATACATATATATAGTCATATGAATATAAAATATAGCCTTTAATAAATAGTACTGGGTCAATTAGATACCTATGTGGAAAAAATATATCTTGACTCCTCCTGGACCAATACACAGAAATCAATTCCAGATGGTTGGAGATCTAAATGTGAGAGATAAAATTTATAGTACTTTCAGATAACCATAGGAGAAAATCTAAGTATCCAAAGAGTTCTTAAGCAGGACACAAGAAGTAAAACCATAAATATTTTGATATATTATAACTTCATTAAAATTAAGAACATTTCTTCCAAAGATACCATTATGAGAGTGAGAAGATAACTTATTGGAATGGAAGAAGATACAGTACATATGTCTATAAAAGGATTACTATTTAAATATAATTTTAAATTAAATCAAATCAACAGAACATATCAAAAAGAAAATAAAGAACAAAGTAAAGAAAGAACAAATCAGTGAGAACATCAATAAGAAAAAGACAACTGAACAGACACTACACAAAACAGGATATTCAAGTGCCCAATAAACATGAAAAGTATTCTATCATTACTCATCAAGGAATTATAATTATAACCACAATGTAATACTACATATCAATCGAAATGGATAAAATTAAAAAGATGAGAAATGTTTGCAAGGATGTGGAGCAAACTCTCATATTCCAAGTGTATATTGGTACAAACCTTTTAGAGAACTTTTGGCCATGTAGTACTAAGCCTGACCATACGCATATACTCTGTAGATATTTGCTAGATTGTAGAACGCTTGTGGCAGAACGCTTGAACGCTTGCTAGAACGCTTATGGCAGTACTATTTGCAATAGTCAAAACCTGGAAAGTACTCAAGTGCTTATCACTAGCAGCATGGATTAAATAAATTGTACTTTATCTAGATAATGGAATAGTATACAATCATTAGCATGATCTACAACTCTAAAGAAACAATTTGGATGAATTTCTTTAAATATAATGTTGAGCATAAGTAGCCAGACAGAAAATAAAACATGCTGTGTGATTATATTTACATAGCAGTACAAAAATACTCAAACTTTAATCTCTGTTAGAAGTGACAAGAGTCGTTATTTGGGGACAGAGTGACCGGAAGGGAGATATTGTAAGAGTGAGTTCTTGTGTGGTAATGTATTTGATTTAGGTATTGCTTACATGGGTTTGCTCTTTGTTATACTCATAAAGTTGTATTTTCAATATGTGTACTTTTCCCTGTATATAATACTTCATTA
Organism: Mormoops blainvillei; assembly: GCA_004026545.1. Classification (NCBI taxonomy): domain Eukaryota; kingdom Metazoa; phylum Chordata; class Mammalia; order Chiroptera; family Mormoopidae; genus Mormoops; species Mormoops blainvillei. The sequence continues at coordinate 31,484 of PVJD01005561.1, read as the reverse complement.
CAGAGTTTTAAAAATGCAAAAAAAAAATCGTATTGGTTTTTGGCTGTGATGCCTTGATATAACACATTTCTGTTACAGGGCGTTCCTGCCTCAGTGGACAGAGTGAGTCACTGAGCCTGAAAACTTTTTTCTTAGAGAAGGCATGACTGAGTCCTATGAACTCTTAGGCTCTGAGATTTTCTTTTCTTAGTCTTTGTGCTTACTCTCTTTTTTCACTTCAAACAGTCTTTCTCCAGACAGAGAAAGTCTATTGAATCTTGTGGAAAATTTACTTGCCGTATTGTTGGAGGTAGTAATTTTTATTTAGCTGCATAACTTGGGCAAATCATTTGCCATTTATGGGCCTCTGCTTTTCTCATCTAGAGAAATTGTGAATCAGTATTGAACAAAACTATGATTTGTTGAGTTTGGTGGTTGGCTAACTAATATAATTTTTTAAAACTTATTTTCTTGGTGCTATAGCTGAGAGACCAATACAGAAAACATCACTGTTTGGTAGTTACTGTTTCTTGCAAAAATACTGATTTTATTCTTTTACAATAGGTGTCCAGAAATGGAGAAAAAAGTCAACAGAATCTGTCTTGCTTCTGAACCTGATATAATTCATTTTCTACAAGTCACTTGGGAGAAAACACTAGGATCTGGTTTTGTTATTACACTTACTGATGGCCAGTCAGCATGGACTGGGACAGGTAATATTAAAAAGCAAAATTTCAGTAACCTGCTGTTTTTCAGTTCTCAGTGATACTTCAAATTAAAGTACTTCTTTAACAGATATTGGATAAAATTGATATAATTGCTTTTAGTCGTTACTGATGTCTAATTGTATATAAGTTTTAATATTTAATGCCATTTTATATAGTTAGTATGAATAGAAGGGTAGAGAAATAAGCATGTGCTCTTGCAAGTCCTGGTTACTCTTTGAGCCTTAGTACTTGGACTTGGTTTGACTTTTTAAATGACCTCTTTGTGCAAAACATAAATAGTACTCTTTACATGTATCTTTTCTGAGGATCTCAGGGAAACGTTAGGGGTCCAGGGAGGGAGGGTGGCTGGGTCATCTGTTTGTGTTGGCTTGGTGGCGCAGGGTAGTTGTGCTTTTCTTTTTATTTTATATACTTATGTTGTTTCAGTTATTTTCTTATGAATGTGTACCACATTTTTAACAAAACAAAAGAGAACTCAAACCTAAAACTTTGTAATTCAAGGTTCAAAACTATTTATGAGATTTTGGCAATTATTTTGTAAAATAGGCTTTTAATTATTTTTATTTGGTGATAATCTTTTTAAGAAGGCTTATGGCCCTGAAGTAATAGGTGGGTCATGGCAGGTATAAAGTCAGAAATCTAGAATTATGTTTTGCTCATATAACAAAGTTTTAATATTTTTTAAAGTATTTTATCAAAAGATTTAAATAACCTTCTATAGCTATGTAACAGTCATTTCTATAGTTGGGAGTATGTTTTTGGTAAAATAATTTTGTCACATTAATTTATATACTATTTGTATCTTCTCTCAACCTTTGAAATAGTTCTCTAACATTTGGTATTACTATGTTATATCATCTTTTAAGATTACATAAGTTCTGGCCCTGGCTGGTGTGGCTAAGTGGATTGAGTGCCAGCCTTCAAACCAAAGGGTCACAGGTTCGATTCCCAGTCAGGGTACGTGTCTGGGTTGTGGACCAGGTCCCCAGTAGGGGTGCAGGAGAAGCAACCACACATTGATGTTTCTCTCCCTCTATTTCTCCCTTCCTTCCCCGTTCTCTAAAGGTAAATAGATAAAATCTTTTTAAAAAATTACAGGAGTTCTGAAATTTTGTTTCCTTCTTGAATGTTAAAATTGTTATATCGCAACTTTTTTATCCACTCATGTACTGATGGACATTTGGGCTGCCTCCAAATCTTGGCTATTGTAAATAACACTGCAATGAACATAGGGGTGCATATATTCTTTTGAATTAGTGTTTTGGGTTCCTTTGGATAAATTCCCAGTAGTGGAATTGCTGGGTCATAAGGCAGTTCCATTTTTAATTTTTTGAGGTTAACTCAGTACCACTTTCCACAGTAGCTGCAACAATCTGCATTCCCACCAACAGTGCACGAGGGTTCCCCTTTCTCTATATCTTTGCCAACATTTGTTGTTTGTTGATTCATAGTAGGTGAGTGGATGAAAAAGCTGTGGTACGTTTACACAATAGAATACTTCTCGACTGTAAAAAAGGACCTTTGCGACTGCATGGATAGACCTGGAGAACATTATGCCAAGTGAAATAAATGAGTCAGAGAAAGACAAGTACCATATGATTTCACTGATATGTGGAATCTAATGAACAAAATAAGCTAACAAACAAAACATAAACAGACTAATAGAGAACATGCTAACAGCTGTTATATAGTAGAGGGGTTGGGGGAAGTGAGTGAAAAAGGTGAAAGGAAAAAAGATTATTCACCAAATAATGTAACATTGTTTCCATGTTTAGTTAAGGCTTATTACATAAATATAATTTGGCTTGGCATTTTATAGATAGACAATAATGTGATTAAGAACATTGAAACAATTAAATAATTGAAACATGAAAATGTATTTCCTTCCTATACCTCATCCTGTTTTTTGTACAGTTTTTTGATTGCTGCAACCTTCAATTTGGATAATTTTTTTCTCTTTTCATTTGAGTGAAATTAAAAGGATGTGGGGTTCTTTTTAATCTCCCACACACTAAACTCACTGATTTCTTTTTCATTAGCAATGTTTTATCTAATGAATGTTTTGGGGTCTAATTATCTTGTGGTCTATCATCACTTGAACATTATAGGGGGTAATATCACAGGATTAAGTCACAAAGTGGGTTAATGATCGATGACTATTATGGGACTCTTATAAGAATTGCAGTCAGCAGTAAGAAACTTAAATTACCCATATTCTGGAATAGTTTAAATTTCATCGAAGAGTAAATTAAATTTTAGTAATTCTTTTATTATCAAATAATTATATCCATTTATATTTGTTGTAAACATTGATATTGGTGACCTATATGGAGATTATTTGACAGGACTTAGTGGAAAAAGGATTTTTAATAAAAGTGGTAAAGTGGGTCTATGATGTGAAACCATCAAGAAATCTAATGGGATGCTAAGGCTATGTGTCTTCTGAGCTCAGACACAAGCATAAGATATGTGCAGTTTTTGGTTCCTTATACATGAGGATCCAAAAGAAAGAATCTTCTTTCCTTACTTACATTTTCATCTAACCACAGTGTTGAAGAGATGCTTTCTTGGCTGCTACCTGTCTGAGAAAAATTTCTTGTTTTGTGATCATGTTGGCCTGCTCACTTTTTATAACAAATTATGTGAGTCAGCTGAATCCTTGCTGAATTTTATTATTTCCATGGCTTTTAATCCTGGTCACTGAAATTTTTGAAGTATAGGATGTTCACAGCTGTGGTTCTTCCAGATGTTCTTAGCACAAAATTCAAAACTGGTGACTAAGTTGTTTTTTTAAGATTGCAGTTCTAAATAGGCAGGGAAATTTCACATTTGCTGTTATAGGAGATGGCCAAGTAAATTTTTTAAAAAACTGGTACCTTCTTATTAAATATAGTGTTTCAAGGGGAAGTATAAATAGAAAGATGAAACTGAGGAACAAAATAGAAATAGAGGCATGGTTACTTGGAACAGGCTGACAGCATCAGAGGGGTGGAGAATTGGGGTCCTGGATGGAAGAAGGTGAAGGAATTAAACAAAAAGCACATATACGTAACACATAGACACAGACAACAGGGTAGTGATAGCCAGAGGGAAAGGGGGGTAAGGGGAGGTGGAGGTTGGCAAAGGGAAGATAAATAGGAATGGAAAGAGACTTTGCTTTGGGTGATGGGCGAATGATGTCGTGTGCAGATGATGTTTTTTGAGTTGTACACTTATTTGAAACGTGTATGATTTTGTTAACCAGTGTCAGTCACCCCGATAAATTCAATTAAAAAAAAAAGATAATTTTCTTTCATATGTTTCTTGAGAATGAAATATTCCATAATAATAATCAACACGGCATTCACAGATGGAGTTAACGTAAGAGGGTATCGAAGATGGCAGCACTTGAATCTGGGCTCCATAAGGCTGGCATCTTTGTCTCTCGTTACCTGTTGTGTTCCTGGTGCCTAGAATCATGCCCGGCACATAGTAGATGCTCATGGCACTTTAAAATAAATGAATCAATAAATTCTATTAAATATTTTCAGATAAGTATCTTATGCTAATGAAATTTAGAATGCCTTTAACTAGATGTTTTATCAATAAACATCAACTTTTGTTTTCTTTTGTGTTTTAGAAGTTTGTCTATATCTGCATTAAAGATGGCTCCTACAGATTTATTTTTTATTTCTTTGTGAAATAATTGCTCTTCCTAGGTATTTGGAACTCTTAAAAATTATCCAAACACAAAATGTGAAACTATTCCTCAAATAGGAAGCATTTGTTTCATTATTTTTAGATTGTTTCAGAAGAGCTAATAGGATATTTGCAAGATCAGAAGATTTGATAGTGATGATCACCTTAAATATGCATTTGCTTCAGAGAGAGGAAAAATATGTGAAAGTATTTTAGAAGCTGTAAAATCACATAAGAGTATAAGATATTTTTAGTCTTTTCAAAGGCTGTATTGACTCATTTCACTATTGGAATTACTATAAAAAATTACTTGTGAACCGTGTATGGATTTCAAGACTGTCTTCCTCATAGCCTGTCGTGGGGCATCCAGACACTTGCTAGCCCACAGGCTAGTATGAACAGCTGTGTTGTATTTTCAGGGATTCTTTAATCAAGATTTCATTGTTTTCTGTAGTACTTCATTCAAATATGTTTTTTAATATCCTATAAGAAAATAATTTACCGACTATCCCATATCTCTGCCTGTCTTCAAACAACAAACAGCCAGAGAGACATAAATATGAATCCCAGGGTCACCAACTCCTGCCTCCGTGACCCTAGACTGTTACTTAATCTCTCTGAACCTCAATTTTCTCATTTGTAAAATGAAAGTAATATCTATCTTTCAGTAATATCTATGAGGAATGAAATAGATAAATGTAAATTCAAATATTAAACTATAAAACCATGTGGTCTTTCATCTTTGTGGTAGTCTGATTTGACACAGAAAACCACCCAATCACACACATTCCAAACAAATGCAGATTACACCTTGTAATTTGAAAAACAAACAGATACATTGCAGCTTTTAAATGGAAGAAAGTTCTTCGGGTTCCATGTCTGAAGAGATAACCTGAAAACCAAAGTGGTTAACGGGAAGTAAAGCTTAACTGTAGGCTCATGGAGTATCTGAACTGCATGTGTGTCTAAATGTCTGTGATTGTAATACTTGAGTAAGGTATGATATTAGGATTGCAGGCCTCTCAAAGAACTGGAGCTGAGCTCTCCAAATAAAGAAAGGAACCTGGGAGTTTATCCTTGTAATAGAATAATCTTTAAAAAAAACCCAGAAAAACAAAACCCCCATAACTACACTATGGTTGGGGATGCAGCATAGATCAGTCAATAAGACATGCAAGTGAATAACCCAACAAAAGTAAGAACCTTAAGTCTCTTATTTTTGAATGGGAGGTTTAAATTTGAATTCTTTGCTTCACGTGTAAAAACTAAGCTGAGAAATTAACTTTCAAAATTGGTCCAGAATGGCGACACCTACAGGGACTCCAAGAAAGGCAAACCGGAAGCCTTCATTTAAGGCCACCTCCACTGCCCAGGGCTCTTCATAGTCTCACTATAGGAGAGCCATGCTGAAACATGGCCATGTGGGGAAGGACAAGAAAAGAAGAATGAGAATGTGTAAGCAAATAGAAGAAGTGGAATTAGTACCCAGGAACCATGCATAAAGATTGATCTGAAAGATTTTAAATACGTTCAAAGCCATCAAAAATTTAAAAGGAGGGTAACAAGAACCAGGATATTAGGAAAAAAACAGTATCTAAAATTGAAAGTATAATTATTGAAGTAAGTATATCCATGGATGAGTAAAACATGAACTTTAAAAATATCTAGGTAACATAACTGGAAGCCAGATCTATAATATAGTGTATGCTGTAGAGGAGACACTATATAAATATTAGTTCCTTCCTTTTTCCTTTCCTGTCACCTCCCTCTGTTCACGTTTTCTGTTGTTGGCACATAATGATATAAAAAGTTTGAACTCCACTTTTATTTTAATTTTACTTTGTCCGTGTGAGTGAGAAAGAGACCGTTGACTAATCTCTTTAATAATAGAGGCAAGGAAGAATTTGTAGTAGAATACTTATCTTATTAATGATTATAGGGAATAATTTCTCTGGCTAAGACCAAGGAGCCGGTATATACGATGGTAGTCTCTGTAGTAATTTACGAGGCATGCATTTCCACTGAGAAGAGAAGGAATGCAAGGAGCCTAATACTCTCAGATAAGACTTGAGGCTTAATGCATTTGTCAAAAATTGGGTTCTGTTAAAAGGTATAATTTGACTTGAAAATATATGGCACGGGGTTCACTTTTACTTTTTTAAATTTCTTTTACATAAGTGATAAATTAGTAACAACAGGTAAAGAACTATTTTCGTATGTTTAGAAATTTATTTTTTATTTAAAATGTTTTAATTAATGTTTTCCGTAGTTTGTGAATCAGCGATTTCCCAAGAAGCTGATGACATGGCAATGGAAAAAGAGAAATATGTTGATGAGCTGACAAAAGCATTGCTATCAGGAGCAGGACCGGCCAGTGCATACAAGTTTAATTTTTCTAAAGAGCCTTGTCATTTCTCCTGTGAGAAAAACCTGAAAGATGTTTCAGTAAGTAAAACTTTCCAAAATGTGTTAAAATGCCAGAGCGCTTATGAGGAATTATTGAAGTAACTAGCATATTATTCCCAGAATACCTCAGAAATAAAAGTTTGAAAAGTATTTGGTTTCCAAGTTGGAAGAATACTTCGAAGTTACAGTCCATGATTTATTTTAATGAATTATGAAGAATAATTATTGGAAAATGCATTTAGTTTTTAATGCTTTAAATAAGTATTTTAGAGATAATTACATGAATGAGCAACTCTGAAAAGTGAGGTCAAAAGTTTTAGAACATTGAGAGAAGGTCTACTGAAATAAGTTTGGAGAAATACTGATTTTAAGAAAGAAAATAATGTGTTTATCTTTGAATGTTTAATAATCATGACATTTTCTACTCATTAGAATGTATTTGAAACTATAAAATGTAATTAAGTGTAGTAGGACTTATAATTAGGAATTAAGATGTTTTATTTATGTTATCAAACTTAGAAATATTAAAATAGAAAAAAATAACTCAACCCAAACTTTCCAAAACTTACATACTTTACAAATAAGGATATCTGCTACTTGTCCTGCTCAGTTCCTACACCAGTTCAGATCAAGACGAGTGATTTATTTATCAAAAGTGTCATATTTACTGTTTCTATATTTTACCCAAGTTTATGCGATAATTAGAGATTAAATTATTGGCATTTGGCCAGTGGTTTATCAATCAGATATGAGCTCCATGGTAGAAGAAAAGGAGGGCCATCTTTATTACATTAAGTTTAAAAACAGTTATTGATAATTTGTGTTAGAACTGAATTGAATTTAAAAAATTATTTTTAAAAAGACTTTTATTCAGAATCCGTAAAACTATTTCATCAATTAGAGGAACATTTGAAGCAACAAATTGAACCATTTTTTTCAAATATATTTTATCACATATAGCAGGGGTGTCCAACCTTTCAGCATCTCTGGTCCACATTGGAAGAAGAGTTGTCTTGGGCCACACATTAAATACACAAACACTAACGAAAACTGATGAGCAAAAAAAAGGTCCATGTATAATTTTTGTGATGTCCATCACCACAGACATAAGCAAAAAAGTCCTCACATAATAACCCTAATTATGCAGTGACCCTTTTGCTAATCTTTTAAAATCATTGAACAGGTTCCAAGTTTATGATCACTAATATAGAAATTTACATATCTAAGTAATAAAACAATATAAAACTTAGAAAACTACATAATGTTTTAAGTAAATTTATGATTTTGTGTTGGGCTACATTCACAGCCACCCTGGGCTGCATGTGGCCTGTGGGCTGCGGGATGGCCCCTGACATAGAGAATAATACAGAGAGCTTGGCTCCAGTAATTACTTCTATTTAAAAAATACGTATTTTCCTAATTTAGCTGGCAATATATGCAAGCTTCAATAAGCTAAGTCCTTAAAACGATAATTTAAAATAGGGTAAGTAAGAAGGTTTAAACTGGCTACTGAAATTTTATTATTTATCCCAGTGTTCTTTTTGTACAATTAGATGATGCTATCTATATACTACAGTACCGCAAATGGTTTCTTCTAATATTTTGAAGCAGATCATTGTCAAATTGGGAGTAATGCCAATTACTCCCAACATTCAACATGTCCATTCAACTTTTATGTAATAACTAACATTATTTCTTGCAGCCAGTTTCTAGCTTTCAACTGTTTTGTGTATACTGAAGCGTAACAAATTCCAAGTTTGAGAGGCATCTTTGAACCCTGAAAGGCTTTTGGTATCTTTGACAAGGTGAAAAGTGGGGTTTGGTACATTGGGCATGGATGGAGGACTTGCCATACTTGGCTGTACATCTGGTTTTGCTGCTTCTATGAAGAAAGAACTTCAAGTCCTCATGACTCATGTCTTTTACAATTGGCTTGGCATGTATGAGTATCAGAAACTGTGACAGTAATCCAGAAAGAGAACTTGCACACCACTCTGAAACTGTCAACTTTATCAGAGCCAAAGCCTTTAACTTTTACCTTTTCAACAGGTTTTCTTAAGAATGGAAAGGGAATAAGAGATTCCCAGTAGTTGAGAACTGTGTTAGTTTCCTAAAGGATATATGTCTTAAATCACTATATTGCAGTTTAGGTAGCTGCCTCCTTATTTCTTCATTTATTAACTTGCTTATGGGCGGGGGGAAGGCTACTCTCAGAGACAAGAAGGAGTTTATTCATGGCTTGGCTTACTTGGGAGATATATTTGGATATTTGAATGAGGTAAAACTTTCAGTTCTCTCAGCGTTATGGATGTAGATGAAAATCACAAGTCCATCTGGCCAAACTGCCTTGGGAATCTTCCAGCACTTCAGGATGTGTTTCCGCAAGTTGAATTTCAGAGGGACAATATCTTGTAAATTTATCTGCTGGCAAACATTTGCAGACAATTGGAAACATGGCAGAATACTTTTTTAAGGTTAATTGTGCTTTGGTGACCTAAAAGTTTAGATGGAGTTTGTAATACTTTCCTTGGTGATACAGACATCTGATTATTGCCAAACATGACCTCCTAAACTTGGAATAAACGAAAAGAATGAATGTAGATTCCACTCATAAAATTGTAGTGATTCTGTTGTTTGTTGATGTAACGTTTCTCTATTATGGCAAAGTGTATTCCATCACTTCTAATTACATTTGCTACCAGAGTCATAACTCTACATGTCTGGGTTTTTAAGCATTTGTTGCCATAAATCAAGAAGTTTTACGTGTTTAATCCCGTGTTGGTGATCACTACACAATATGAACATTTCATATATTCAAGTCATATAAGACATTTGAAATTTATATTTGTATCGAATTTTATTTCTGTGTTTAAAAAGAATATAGCTATAATTTGTATATTCAAAACCTGTTTTTTTGAAATATTATCTTGTGTTTTATCAGTGAAAGAATTGTCAATTTTCACAGCAATGAAATATTTTAAATGTATGATATGTATGTTGATGTTTATATACATTTTGGGAAGTGAGGAGTGGGCGCATAGTTTTCATGAGACTGTTTTGAGTTCAGAACACCCAAAATTTTATTTATGCTCCAATTTACTTTTCTTTATAGCCAATATAGATGCTTCCATTTTAGCTTAATTCCCATTGGAATAAATGTTGAATGGCCTACTAGATACTCTTTTTCCCTGCACAGTGCAAACCTTCGGGACCATCACCATTGCTCTTTAGTCGGGAGTAGATAGCACTGGATGAAAGCATACTCGAGTGCTCATTATCTCTTTTGTAGAAGCACTGTCATCTACTCTGGAGCCCACTCATGGACTTTGTGTCATTGTCTTCCCTCTGCCCTTCACAGTTCATACTGATTTTACAGCAGCATATGCTTCGTCATGCAAATAGTATATATTAATTAATGTCCTTTTCCTTTTTTGCTTCCATAACTTGCTCTCTTTAGAAACAATTTCATTGATGACCTACCAAAAAAACAAAACAAAACACCTAATAGCCCTCAGCTCAGTTGGAGCATTGTCCTTTACACCCAAAGGTTGTGGGTTTGATTCCTCGTCAGGGTACATACCTAGACTGTGGGTTCAGTCCTTGGTCAGGACATGTACTGGAGGTAAATGAGCCATGTTCTTTCTCACAGCATGCTTCTCTCCTCCTCTCTCCCTTCCTCCTCCATCCCTTCCTATCTCTCCAAAGTCAATGAATGTATCCTTGGGTGAGGATTAAAAAAAAAAGACTTCATTATTTTTTATAAGAATAACCTTGGGCTCATCATTTAGCGTGCTGACATTTCTGTTTTCTCATGTATAAAATTTTAAAGTGATTCCTTAAGCTTATTTTAGGTCACCTAAAATAGTGTAGTTTTTTATTTCTAAGAGTAGCCCTAAAGAAGGAAAGCCAGGAGGATTGTAGGAGAATTAATTATGATAAATAAATAGACACACACACACAAACACACAAGAACTGATTATAGGTCTTTATAAGAATTCTAGTAAAGTCTTTTTGTATTTCCTTTCCTTTTGTCTCCCTGCCTCCACCATCCCATGTTGGCTTGGGATACAGTTTAGGCTGAAAATTTTATGACTTCAATAGCATGGAGGTTTGTTTTTCTCTGATGTAAAAATCCAAATTGGCAGTCCTGGATTAATATGATGGCTTTATGATGTTGGATGCTCAGCCTTCTTTAATCATGTTGCTTTGTCATTTTTAACAGGTAGTTTTTATCTCTTGGTCCAGATGGCTGCTCTAGCTTCGTTGTTATGTTCTCCTTTCAGGCAACAGGACCGAGTTAAAGAGAAAATAAAGAGTCATGTGCTTTTTCTTTTAGGCCATCGCCCTAAAATTGCATGCATTACTTTTGCTCACCTCCCATTGTCCAGAACTAAGTCACATGGCTTCATCTAACTACAAGCCAATTTGTGAAATGTGATTTCAGTTACGTTCTATGCCCAGAAATTTCCATTACTGTGTAGAGAGTGGAGGGTGGATATTGAGGGACAACTAGCACTCTCTGCATGTTAACATTAAGGAAAGATTGAAACATCATTCAGAAAGTCTCGCTTTAATTATTATAAGGGAATTTATTCCCCTAATATTTTTATTCCAAGTACATGGCTCAGTCATATCTTAATTAAAAAAAAAAATGTTTGAACATATAGTAGGGTACAGGCTAACTGTATCTCACTGTATGTTGTAACTTTTTCTTAAAAATGAATTCTAAGTTCAAAACACCCTCTCTACAATTATTTAGCTTACATTTCTCAGATATATAAAAACGAGGTAAAATAAATTAGCCAAAAGCAGCCAAAGTTGTTTTTAAAAACAGCAGTTCAAAATCCTATATTATTGCCATGTGTCTCTGTGGTTTCGGGGACGTTAAATTCAAATGGCTATTTCCAGATGAAATATCAGAATTGGAGCATTTATTATGGTTCTCTGCCAAATACTTTGTCAAAAATAGTAATGACTTTCAGGTTTGTGGGAGTATGGGTTGCAAATGTGTTGTTTGAATGCCTGAAAAAGAAATTGTAGTATTCTTTATTTCTATGATAAATGTATTTGTATACATCTGCCATTTTTATATTAAACAGTTTATAATTCCCTGACCTTTTTGGAATGTGGAACTAAAACAGTAATGTAAGTGGTGCTGAAATCCTACTCAAAGTATGTATTTTCTAGTTAAGCCATAGAAGAGACTCTAGAATTATTTCTTTAAAAATTAATTTTTAGTTATTTGATTTTTATCTTTGAGACATTTTCTTGCTTTGTTTTACACTGCTTTGATTTAAAATGTTAAAAGAAAGTAATAAAAAAAAGAAAAAAGACGACAAACATAAAATGTTTGGAAAAAATTTAATTCATATCTAATAAAACCTATATAAAAACTTGAAAAAAAAAGAAACATCTCAAAGTCATTGTATTTTAATTTTTTCAGTTACTCTGGGATTGTTGAGGAAACAACTTATAATAAAAGTAGAAGTAGAAGGTAGCACGTAAAAACTGCGCTGTAAAAGGCTTTGTGTATCAAAAATATTAATATCTGCTTGTTACTTTTCAGTTACTCTTTTAACATTTACCTCATCACATGGTCTTGGCTGTGTCACTCTTCATATGTGAGGACACAAGTACTGGAAGCATAAGGGAGTTCCTAAAGAAGGCAGAGTTTATAAGTTATGTAGGGCAGAATCCAGGCCTTTGTCTTATGAATCCAAAATTGATTTTTAAAATTATATTCATTTAGGTGTAATGTACCTAGAATAAAATGAACATATGTTAAATGTACAATTTTTTATCGCCATAGGTAGTTTCTTCATACCTCTTTGTAGTCACTCCCCAGTCACCACCTTTCCTCTACCAACCCTGCCTACCCTCCGGGCCCCAGGCAACCACTGAACTGTCACTGTAGATTGCCTGTTTTAGAATTGCATATAAATGGAACCATACTCTTGCATGTAACTTTACATAGTGTAATGTTTTTGAGATTCATCATTGTCTTTTGTGCAGCAATTCCTTCCGATTGCTGAGTAGTATTCTGTTACACAGATCTGCCACATTCACTGTTAGATGGGTATGTAGGTGGTTCCCAGTTGTGGGCTACTATGAATAAAACAGCTGTATAAATTTATGTATGTCTTTTTGTGGGTATGTTTTTAAAAAATCGTTAAATCTTTATTGAGTTCTTTGTATATTCAGCATACTAATTGCTTAATAGATATATGATTTGGAATCTTACTGCTTTTTGTGGGAGAAGAGGAGAAATTAATTTTGCAGAAGTGATTTTTTTTTCTTTTAAGGACCATGCTTTTAGTGTAATATCTAATAAATTTAGTTTTTCCTAAGCTCTCATATATGACTTTTTTAGTTTTACATTTGGAATCTATGATTGATTTTGACTTAATTTCTATATAGTATGAGGTATGGATTGAAGTAAAATCTTTATTTGTGGATGTTTCAGTTATTCTAGCACCATTTGTTTAATTCTACATTGAATTTTCTTGTAGTTTATTGAAAATCACTTGACTAGATATGTCTATTTACATATATAGATCTATGTCTAGACTTTGTTCTGCTCAGTTGATCAATATTTATTTTGTGCAAAATCCTAAACTTTTCAATTACTTAGACTTATAATAAACCTTGAAATCAGATAATATAAGTCTTTCAACTTTGTTCTTTTTCAGTGTTTTGGGTATTCTATATGCTTCATTTTTTTTATGGCATTTAGAATCAATATCAATTTCTACAGATAACTGCTGAAACTTTGATTGGCAATGCATTGAATCTACAAAATTGACAATGGTAGGGAAATTGCTTGAGGAAGTGGGGGCTGCTGGGTGGAGGGGGCCAAAGAGGGAAAAATCAGGACAATCGTAATAGCATAATCAATAAAATATAATTAAGAAAAAACAATATTGAGTCTTCTGACCTATGAACAAGATATGTATCTCCATTTTTTAAATGAAAATGGCTGTCAACTGGTGGAAATTTTGCTTTTCCAGGGACACTTGGCAATGTCTGGACACATTTTTGATTGTCATGGCCTGCAGCTGCTACTGACCTCCAGGGGATAGAAGACAGGGAAGTTGGTTAACATCCTGCAATGCACTGGACAGGTGTCCACAATAGAGAATTATCCGGTCCAAAACGTCAGTAGTGCCAGAGTTTAGAAACACTGATTGAGTATTCAGCTGCTCAGTAGTTGTTTACAGTTTTCAAGGAATAGGTCTTGTACCTCTTTTTTTATTGGAGTTATTATTTTGAAGTGGAAGCTGAAGTCATTGATTGAAGACCTTTCTTCTTACCTAAAAAAGGTGTATTAGGATCTAAATTTGCTTCCTAGTGCTGCTTTAACTGCACTTCACAAATTTGGTATGTCATGTTTTCATTTTCATTTCTTCAGTAGTTTACAGTTTTTTCTAATTTCCCTTTTGATTTTATTTTTCACACATTAATTAGAAGTTTGTGATTTAATTTCCAGTTTTTTGGATATTCCAGATATTTTTCTGTTATTGGTTTTTCATTTAATTTCATCGTTGGAAAACTTTTTATGACTGGAATAATTTTAAATTTATTTGGACTTGCATGAAGGCCCAGACTGTTTTCTCTTGTTCGGTGACCATATGTACTAGAAATATTTATCCTGCTGTTGTTGGGTGGATTGTTTTATAAATGTCAGCTAGATCAAGTTCATTAATCTTGTTGTTTCACTGTTCTGTATTGCATATTTTCTATCTACTTGGTATACCAGGGAGTGAGAATGTCTTTATATCTCCAACTGTAATTATGAATTTGTTTACTTTTCCTTGAAGTACTATCAGACCTTGCTTCATATATTTTCAATCTTTGTTATTATGTGTAAAATATTACAGTTTGTCATGTACTCTTGATAATTTGACCCTTTTATCGTTATGCAGGGACCTTCTAACTCTTAATATTCTTCGATCTAAAATTTATTTTACAAATTAATACTTTTACTCTTGTCTTGTGGTAGGAATTAGCATGGTATGTCTTTTTTCATCCTTTTTGCTTATGAGTGTTTTGGTCATTATTTACATTGGGTTTCTTTTAAGAAGCATATAGTTTGGATTTTGATTTTTTTGGAGAGTGGGTAGTGAATCTAGGAACCCATGGATATGCCACAGAAATTCAAAAAGGCACTTCCTCTATAGTCATTTATTGCCTTTGGAACAAGATGTAATTCAAGTCAACATGTAGGAACAGCACTGCCACCTTCTAAATATAAAAGAATCTCACTCTTCAGTATTTTGTGTTTCACATGGAATTTAGCTAATTTTTTTAACCCCTTGAACCCCTTCACTTATTTCTCTTGTGCTCCCTCTCCCTGTCTCCCCTTCACCCCCTCACCCCCTCATCTCTGGCCACCACCAATCTGTTCTCTGTATCCATGAGATTGTGTGTGTGTGTGTGTGTGTGTGTGTGCGCGTGTGTAAGATTCCACATATAAGAGAGATCATAAGGGATTTGTCTTTCTCTGACATATTTAACTTAGCCTAATGCCTTACAGCTTTATCCCTGTTGTTGAAAATAGCAAGATTTCCTTTCTTATGGTTGAATAGCATTCCACTGTATACATCATAATTTCTTTATCCATTCATCCATCTGTGGACACTTCCTATGTTCCCCTATCTTGACTATTGTAAATAATGATGCAGTGAACATTGGGGGTGTATATATTGTTTTCTTAGATATTGCTGAACATCCCTCCAGCAGAATTGGACCAGCTCGCATCACTACCAGCAGGCAACATATAAAATTATCTAGGTCCCCGTAACCTCACTAACAGAACTTGCTGTTATACTTTTTAATTATCTCCAATCTGATAGGTGTGAAAAAGTAGCTCAATGTTGTTTTAATTAGTGTTCCTCTAATTCTGAGTGAATTTGAACACCTTTTTTTTGCGTATTGTCTGTTTGTGTCTTTTGTATTTTCCCTGTTGGTTTTTCGTCCTTTGTTCCTCAAATTTTAGGAGTTCTTTATACCTTAGAAACATTAGCCCTTTTTTGGGTTATTACTTTATTTTTTAAAATTATATTTTAATGATTATACTGTTATAGCTCTCCTGATTTTTCCCTCTTTGCCCCCCTCCACCCAGCAACCCCCACTCCCTCAGGCCAATACCCCCACCATTGTTTATGTCCATGGGTCATGTGTATGAGTTCTTTGGCTACTCCATTTCCTAACTGCACTTTATATCCCCATGGCTATTCTGTAACTACCTATTTGTACTTCTTAATCCCCTCACCTCTTCACCAATTCCCCCACACCCCTTTCCAGTTTAGCAACCATCAAAATGCTCTCCATATCCATGATTCTGTCTGTTCTTGTTTGCTTAGTTTACTTTTTAGATTCAGTTGTTGATAGATACTTATTTATTGCTATTGTATTGTCCATAGTTTTGATATTTTTCATTTTTTAAAGTCCCTTTAACATACTATGTAATAATGGCTTGGTGATGATGAACTCCTTTAGTTTATTCTTCTCTGGGAAACTCTTTATCTGCCCTTTGGTTTTTTGTTTTTTTTTAAGATTTTTTTATTTTTAGACAGAGGGGAAGGGAGGGAGAAAAAGAGGGAGAGAAACATCAATGTGTAGTTGCCTCTCGTGTGCCCCCTACTGGGGACCTGGCCTGTGACCCAGGCATGTGCCTTGACTGGGAATCGAACCAGTGACCCTTTGGTTTGCAGTCCAGCACTCAGTCCACAGAGCCACACCAACCAGGGCTGCCCTTTGATTCTTTTGAGAAGTCAATTGACAGTCTTGTGGGAAGTCCAAAAGAAGTAGATAACTAACTTCTTTTCTCTCATTGCTTTTAAGAGCCTCTCTTTACCTTTAACCTTTGGCATTTTAATTATGATGCATGTTGGAGTGGGTTTTTTTGCATCCATCTTGTTTGGGACTTCCTATGCTTCCTGGACTTTCACATCTGTTTCCTTCACCAAAATAGTGAAGTTTTCTTTCATTAGTTTAGAAATAGATTTCCAATTTCTTGCTCTTTCTCTTCTCCTTCTGGCACCCCTATGATGTGAATGTTGGACCTCTCGAAGTTGTCCCAGAGCCTGTTTATACTATCCTCAGTTTTTTTGGATTCTTTTTTCTTGCTGTTCTGGTTGGCTGTTTTTTGCTTCCTTATGTTCCAAATCATTGATTTGATTCTTGGCTTCATCCACTCACTGTTGTTTTCATGTAAACTGTTCTTTATTTCAATTAGTGTATCCTTCATTTCTTCCTGGATCTTTTTTATGCTGCTGAGGTCCTCACTAAGTTCCTTGAGCATCCTTATCACCAGTGTTTTGAACTCTGCGTCTGATAGATTGTTTATCTCCATTTTGTTTAGTTCTTTTGCTGGAGTTTTGATTTATTCTTTCATTTGGGTCATGTTTCTTTGTCTCCTTGTTTTGGCAGACTCCCTGTGTTTGTTTTCTGTGTTAGGTAGAATCCATGTCTTGGTAGTGAGGCCTAATGTAGTATGTGTCCTGTAGGGTCCAGTGGCACAGCCTCCCCTATCACCCAAGCTGAGTACTCGAGGTAGTTGAGGCTTGATTACTGTTGGCAGATCAGTGGGAGGGATCTATCCAGGACAGTCAGCTGCAAGGATTGGCTGTGACCACTGCCCACCAACATCCACCCTCCATGGAGGATCAGCTATTCAGGGGGCAGGTTAGGGGTACATGGACATGGTCTGTAGCTGTCCACTGGATATACTGGCCCTGGGGTTCCTTGGTGGTGCAGACCAAGGTCAGCCCCCACCTGTGTTTTTCTCGGGGCCACTCTGCCCGAGCTATAAAGTAATCTGAGGTGGCTGCTACTTGTGCAGGATTTGGAGAAGCCAAGCTGTGAATCTAGGCTGGCTGCTGCTAGTACCAGGCCTGGGGCCCACTGAGGCCAGCTGCTGCTTGTTTGAGATGATTAGGAAGTTGTGAAGCATGAGCCAAAACCAGGCATTCATATGGAAAAACAGCTTGGGTGGGTCTCTAAGTTGGGTGGGGCAGAGCCTCTGGTGATCTCCAAGGTGGCTCAAACAGTTTTAGCCAGGTTGATGGAGTCTCAGATATGGCACCAGCTTGCCAGCTCTGTGGATCTGTTGGGGGAGGGCTTAAGAAAAGGGACAATGACTTCTGCTAGCCTTGATACCAGACACTTCCGTTTCTACCTGTATGCCACTGGTACCTTTCAAGCTCCTACCCTGGTCCTGGAGCTCAGAGGGAGCAAGTCTGAGTAGGTGAGTCCACGTGTGGGTTCTTTCTTTTTTTTTTTTTTAAGATTTTATTTATTTATTTTTTGAGAGAGGGGAAGGGAGGGAATGAAAAAGAGGGAGAGAAACATCAGTGTAGTTGCTTCTTGCGCGTCCCCTACTGGGGACCTGGCCCACAACCTAGGCATGTGCCCCGACTGGGAATCGAACTGGCGGCCCTTTGGTTTGCAGGTCAGCACTTAATCCACTGAGTCACGTCAGCTGGGCATGTGTGGGTTCTTTAAGAGGAACTGCTTGGGGACCCAGAAGATTCTTCCACTGACTCACTCTCCGCTGGTTTTGGCAGCCGGAAGTTGTGGGGACTTACCGTCTTGCCACTGGAACCCTGGGCTGGGGGGTCTAGTGTGAGGCTGGGACTCCTTGCTCCTGAGATATCCCTCCTGAAAATTTGTCCACCACATGTGGGTGTGGGGCCAGCCCTTTCTGTGTCTGCGCCCCTTCTACCAATCTGGATGGATGTGGTTTCTTTAATTCCATAGCTGTCAGATTTCCATTCAACTCGATTTCTAACAGTTCCGAGTGCTGGTTGTTCTATATTTTAGTTGTAATTTTGATGTGGTTGAGCAGAGAGGGAAGCCACATCTGCCAGTGCCACCATCTTGACTGGCAGTCGGGCATTACTTATTTTAACATGCTCCAATAAGATTTATTCAGCCAGTGTGCTTCTTCGGTGTTAACTTCCCAAAACATTAATCTGGAACAGGTCAGGTCTCATATTCTGGATAAATAGTCTTGTACTGAAAAAAAAATACAATACTGTTTAATGTCTTTGTGACAGAAAATGAATCAGACATTTTGGTTACTTCTGTATGGTTCTTGTTATTTTTAAAATACTTTTTATGTATTCTGTCCTATGGACAGTGCTGACTTTTGTAGGTGTGTGGAAGTGCCCTATCCTTCAAGAAGTTTTCACTCACTGTCTCCTTTTTTTCATAGCTTCTTGCCTTTCTTTGTATTCCTATAGGTTTTGTATATTTTATAATTCCATTTAAATTTAGTTGTGTTCAGCTATTATAACTGCCTAAGGTTTGGGACTTTGTAATTGTTATATTTCACTCTTTTTCTGTGCTTAATAATGAAAATACCACCATGTGCCATACATTATGCTACATACAACCCTAATGATTTTCTCAAATAGGTCCTGTTATCATCTCAGTATTATGGATGGAAATGAGCTGTTATAGAGGAAACTAGCAGTTAGTGTGTATACCTTATGGAACACCAAGTAGCTAGCGAGTGGCAGAGCTGGGGTTGTGACTTCAAAGCATATGGGGCAGGCAACTATCATGCTATATTTAACATCACTTAATTTTTTATGTAGTTAAGGTGCTCAAATTTTTATTGAATTGATTTATTAAAGTTCCGCAGCATTTATGATATTCCATTTGTAAAGTTGGGAAGGGCCTTGGCTAAGGGAGCAGCAGTAAAAGGAAAGAGCTGGCAAGACAAATTGTACATCCACGTGCAGCCAGTGTACACTGAGCTGTATCAGCCAAGTTTGTAAGGCTCTTTGAAATGTTGTCAGTGTAAGTGTCCTTGTGTTTTAAGAAATAACCCTAATTCTGATGACATTGGCACAAGGAACCCGTTCTGTACATGGTTACTGGTTGGATGACGTCCTAGAGACACCCATTTCCTTTGTTGTTTCACAATTGTTATTCAGAGATCCAGCTGTGATCTAATTTTTATTCTAAGTTCTAAATATTAGACAATATTAAAATCTCTGTGAGGGAAATTACTTGTTTAAAGAATTTTCACAAGTCCTTGATTAGTGTAAATGGTTTTCAGTGGATTTGTTTGTCAGTTTTGTATGCAGTGCTTATGATACAGTTTCTATTATATCAGCCCACCTTACTTGATACCACTGAAATATAGAGATTTGAATAGTTATCAGTAACAGAATACTTTTTGAAGAAAAGTGATAAACTTTTTTTTGCATATTATTATACAGGCTCCTTATAACCCTATGGAATAGGTATAATTATTTGTTAGGGTGATTCAAAGATTAAGTGATTTACCAAAATCTTCCTCCAGTGCCGTTTTGATATTTGGAGGATCAGTTTTGTTAGTTTTTTTTTTAAACAACCATTATACCAAAAATACTATGCTATAGTAAGGTCTGTTGTACTTATAAATGGAATGAAAATATAGAAATGTAATATAAGAACACTAAGTTAGTTAATTATAAAGGTATTCACTACTTTATATCACAAGTTCACCTCGCTTGATTAAATTATGTCTTGATTTGAAAAAGACTGCCAAATGCAAAATTTTTGATATTATATTATGGGATTCATATTTACCATTTCTTTTGCTTCTTATTCCATCTTTTGATCCATATCTTCACCTGGTGTCATTTCCTTTCAGCCTGAAAGAAGTTCCTCTATTATTGCTTTCTTAAAAAAAAAATATATATATATATTTCATTGATTACGCTATTATAGTTGTCCCAATTTTCCCCCTTTACTTACCTCTACCCAGTTACCTTCCATTCCCTCCAGCAATCCCCCTCCTTAGTTCATGTTCATAGGTCATGCATAAAAGTTCTTTGTCTACTCCATTTCCAATACTATTCTTAACATCCCCCTGTCTATTCTATATCTACCGATTTGTACTTCTTAATCCCTGTATCTTCCTCCTCCCAACTGATACCCTCCAAAAGATCTCCTTATCTATAATTCTGTTTCAATCTTGCTTGTTTGCTTAGTTTGTTTTTTAGATTCATTGTTGATTGTTGTGAATTTATTGCCATTTTAATGTTCATAATTTTGATCATCTTCCTTTTCTTAAATAAAACCCTTTAACATTTCATATAATAATGGTTTGGTGATGATGAACTCCTTTTCTTTACCTTGTCTGGGAAACACTTTGTCTGCCCTTCAATTCTAAATGATAGTTTTGGTGGACAGTGTAACCCTAGGATGCAGGTCCTTGCTTTTCATCACTTTGAATGCTTCTTGCCCATCCCTTGTAACCTGCAAAGGTTTTTTTTGAGAAATCAGCTGACAGTCTTATGGGAACTCCTTTGTAGGTAACTATCTGCTTTTCTCTTGCTACTTTTAAGATTCTGTCTTTGTCTTTAACCTTTGGTATTTTAATTATGATGTGTTTTGGTGTGGTCCTTTTTGTGTCCATCTTGTGTGAGATTCCCTGCTTCCTAGACTTTTATGTCTATTTCTTTCACCAAATTAGGGTAGTTTTCCTTCATTATTTTTTCAAATAAGTTTCCAATTTCTTACTCTTTCTCTTCTCCTTCCGGCACCCCTGTGATGTGAATGTTGGACCTCTTGAAGTTGTCCCAGAGGCTGCTTATACTACCCTTATTTTTTTGGATTCTTTTCTCTTCTCGTTGCTCTGATTGGTTGTTTTTTGCTTTCTACGTTCCAAATCATTGATTTGATTCTAGGCTTCATCCACTCTACTTTTGTTTTCCTGTAAATTGTTTATTTCAGTTAGTGTATCCCTCATTTCTGACTGGCTCTTTTTTATGCTGTTGAGGTCCCCACTAAGTTCCTTGAGCATCGTTATCACCAGTCTTTTGAACTCTGCCTCTGATAGATTGTTTATCTCCATTTTGTTTAGTTCTTTTGCTGGAGTTTTGATTTGTTCTTTCATTTGGGCTTTGTTTTGGCAACCTCCCTGTGTTTGGGAGAACTAAACTGGGACAACTATAATAGTGTTATATGTATTAGGTAGAGCTGCTTTGACTCCCTCTCTTAGCAGTGTGGCCTATTATAGATAAGTACGCTGGTAAGTTGGATGGGGCAGGACCTTAGGTAATCACTGGGGCAGGGCAGCCATTTGTGGGAACCAGTTTTTTGGAGTCTTCAGTATGGTGTCACGGCTTTGTGGCTCTGTGTTGGGGAGGGGACAGTGCCACTGCCTGGACTCTGGAGTATTTTCCAGGAGGGAGCTGTCCCCTGGCACTTGCACTGATGTCCGATACTTCAGTTTCTCCCCGTATGCCACTGGTGCTCTTCCAGCTGTTGCCGTAGCGCTAAACCCCAGATGGTTAGGTCCTAAGTCTGTTTCAGGCCCTTTAAAAGGAGACTTCTGAGAATCCTGCAGTTTCTTTCATTGCTCCAAACCCCACTGGTTTTCACCTCCAGAAGTTATGGGGACTTAACTTCCCAGCACTAGAACCTTGGGCTGGGTGGTCTGGTGTGGGGCTGGGGTCCCGCATTCCCAAAATATCCCTCTCAAATTTTAGCCACTACACATGGGTGAGTGACAGCCTGTTTTGTCTGTGCACCTCCATTCCTCTTCCAGGGTCTCCATATCTCTGCCCCTCCTACCCCTCTGGATAAATGTGACTTCTTTCTTTCCTTGGTTGCTGGACTTCTATACAGCTTGATTTTCTGATGATTCTCGGTGATATTTGTTTTGTAGTCTAGTGTACTTTTGCTCTGGTTGTGCAAGGAGGCAAGCTGTGTTTACTTATGCCTCTGTCTTGACTGCAAGTATTCTCTAGTGTTTCTTACAGTGTAGGTTTGTTGACAATGAATTCTCTTCATTTTATTTTATCTGAAATTTTTTCTTAATTTTTTTCAATCTAGAAGAATTTTTTTTTCTGGACAGTGGAATCGGTATTGACATTTTTTCGGTTGTTTTGTTTTAGGAATTTAAATATGTTAATTTCTTGGGTTTTTTTCTTTGTTGTTTCTGATGAGAAGTTAGTTTTAGTTTGAATTATAGTTCTCTGGTATGTAATATGTTTTTCCTGGCTGCTTTTGATATTTTGTTTTTATCTTTTGTTTTCAACAGTTTGGCTATGATATGCCTGGGGGTAGAACTGTAAAATATTTCGTAGGGATTCCTGATTCTTGAGTTTGTAAATTTATGTCTTTCACTAAAATTGGGAAATTCTTGGCCATTACTTCTCTATATGTCATCTCATTCTCTTCCTCTTTTCTTCTGAGACTTCACTTAAGGGTTCCTAAGGCTATATTCATTTTAAAAACCCCTTTTCTCTCTGTTTTTCAGATTAGATCAGTTATATTGATCTTTCTTCCAGTTCATTGTCTCCTTTTTCATCTCAATCCAGTGATTTTTAAAATTCAATATTTTTAAATTCAGCATTTCCCTTTGGTTCTTTATAACTTTTATTTCTCCGGTGAACTGTTCTGTCTTTTTATTTATTATGATCATATTTTACTTTAAATCCTTATTATCTTACATTAGCTGATTTAAAATCTGTGTCTGCTCATTTTAACATCTGGATAAATTATGTCACTCTCCAATGATTATATGGATTATAGCTTTAATGTGTTTTTGTTTTTTTGTTTCTTGAGAAATTTCAGATTTTTTTCCTGGATGTTATGAATGATATATTATAGAAAATGGATTCTGTTAGATTCATTTGAAGAATATTAATTTTTTTGTCTGTTTTTTAAGTCAGTTAACTTGTCTATTCCCCAGCTTCAAATTCTGTTTCTCATGTAGTAGGTATTAGCAGAAATATCATGTCAGTTATTTTAATCCTATCAGGGATGCTTGGAATCTGTCACATACTTGATTTGGGGATTAAGAAGAGATCTGAACAGTTTTTCCATAGTATGGAGAGCTTCCCTTTTCTGGTTCTCTCCTTTCCAGCATTCTCCCTCTCTCTTTCTTGCTGTTGTTTCCCTGACCCAGTTCTATGACAGAGTAAGACTGCTGGTTTCTATTACATTTTAGCTGTTCTTTATGGCTGGGGTTTAAGGTCCTCACATAGGCTGAAAGCCATAACAGTGGGAATCTTATTCATTATGATCCCCACCCCTCTTTTTCTTTTTCAGATTCAGCCTATTTTAACTTATTTGTGCTTCCAGGTCTCTTAAAAAATGTTTTGTTTAGAGTTTATAATTTTTATCTATGTGATCGTAGGTTGGTCCCATGGGAGCTTTCTGACCATATCTAGAATTAGAGATCCCTACTTAGCTTTTGAGCTCTCCAATCCCTTATTGTCTCATGGCTTTTCTTCTTATTTCAGCAAAAATATGTTTATATTGTTGAACTTTTTATTTGCTCAGAAATTGGTGTTCTGACCTAATTCCTTAAAATTAGTCTTTCTGATGTCCTCGCTTATGCTTTGTCTAATTAATGTCATGCCTGTATGTGCAAAGTAGAAAATTCCCAGGCAAAGTGAGTACTGATATTGACACTCAGAAGAGTTTTATGAAATGAAAGTAAGCAAAGGGCCAGTTAGGCTGAACCTCAGGAAAAAGTATCTAATGGTGAGATTTGTGAGACTAAACAATCTGGCAAAGGGACTTTCCCTGAGTTATTTCAAACTGAATTGGAAAAGTCAGAGGAAAAACAAGTAATAAGCCCAGGTCATATATTGGCAGATGGATAGTTTGTATGATCTCATATTTACCTTTTCCAGTGGCTATTTGACTGTGTGGTCATTAGCAGGAAAGCCTTTCAGGTTTTACATTATTAATATGAGTGTCTGAATTGGGTTGAGAAAATGGATTTATCTAAAAAGTTTATAATTAATAAAAATTCTCCTGGAAAGGAAGAAATAGTATGATATTCACGTTTTTCTTTTAGATTTTATTCATTTATTTTACAGAGAGGGAAAGGGAGGGAGTGAGAGAGAGGGAGAGAAACATCAATGTGTGGTTGCCCCTCCCACACCTCCTACTGGGGAACTTGCCCGCAGCCCAGGCATGTGCCCTGACTGGGAATCAAACCACCACCAGGGCACGATATTCATTTTTATGTTTCTTTATAAAATTCCATGACATCAGGACTTGAATTGTCTTGTTTACCTTTGTATTCCTAATACTCAGGACAGTGTCTGGCACAGAGAAAGCATTTAGTACGTATTACTATTCCTCATACTTTTATTGCACTTTACTAAATAACTATACACTTTGAAATAGATGTCTGTTATTGAAAGTAACAGTTAAGGTTGATGTTTTCCATTATTTCTCTTATTCTTCTCTGTTTTCCTTTTTACCCTAAGCTCAGAAGCCTGAGTTTAAGGTGTTTAGATGTACTTTGTAGTTTTGGTAACTGAAATACGCTGCAGAAGAATAGAATATCAAAGTTCTTTGCTGGAAGAGAGAAGATTTTTCCAATTTGTTAATGGTACCAGATTTAAAGTCACATAGTTCTGGTTTTGATTTCTGGATCTTTTTTACACTCGTTTGTAACCTTTGAAAACTCTCCTAACTTCTCTGAACCTCAGTTTTATCATTTTATAAAAGTGTAGATAATTAATGCCTATTTCATTATTGCAAGTACGAGTTTTAAATGAGATTAGTGTATAAAATTTTTTAGCATCATACCAGCTACACAGTAGGCACTCAAATAATACCTATTTTATGTTGGTTATTCATCTTAATCTTTATAGTTTCTTCTTTCTTGCTTTTTAGATAATTTTATATGTTAATATGGGACCAATTACTTGTTCTGTGACCTAGAACCTTCTTGTCTTAACTTTTGATCCTCATTTAAATTGTTTATGACATAAGTAACTGAATTAACTCAGAGTTTCTCCCTTGTGCCATCTCTGATTGGTGGGAGCTTCTTGGAGCACTATTTTTCAGAGTACTCCGGGGTAACTGGCATGGTTCACTGGAAGATGTCCCGTGATGACATGAGTCCGTGAACCAGATTTGACATCACTTACCTGTTCGTAGCCTCAATGTTTGACTTTCAGCAAATGAGAAAATAAAAACAAGTTTTAAAAAAGATATGTTTATGTAAATTCACATTTTAAAAAATACTGAGTACCCACTGTATGTAGCGGATTGTATTATTGTATTAAGTACTTCCTTTAGGTCTGTGAAGAGTGAAGGTATCAGTGAGTGAATGACATTTCCTGGAAGAGATATCTTAATTAGAACATTTAGTATAATATAAATAATAATGATGATGATGAAATTGTAGTAAAGATACAAGAGTAAAGAAATTGTATCAAATATACTCCAAATGAAGAGATATACTTTTTAACAGTCTCTAATGAACTGTAAGAATTTCAGTTCCAACCAGCAGAAACAATAGTTTATTTTATTTTTGCAGCATTATATAGTTAATAGCCCTATCCGAAACAAGAACTTTATTAAGTCTGAATATTGAGACACAGTATATAGTGTATTTTGTATTTAATTATGAGATTATATCATTGATATGTTAATATGACCATATTCATTTATATTTTCATTTCCTATTGCTTACTGCATCTATCAGAGATTTTCATCCATTCACTAATGGTTCTTTTAATGGATATTGAAATGTGAGAGAAGCCTCCTTTTTACCTGGTGACTGGGGTTCCCTGACCAAAATCTAAGCTTGGTCTAGAATTAAGGCCTAACGTAATACTTTCTTTTACTTTCATTTTGGCTATTCTAGATAATAATAACCAGAGAATTGTATATTTAACTTTTTACTTGTTAGTTTGTATTTCTTTCTGCATCCAGTGAAGCAACTCCCCAGGAGTTGCATCCTCTCAATTCCATTGGTAACTTTTACCTTTAGTGGTAACTAATTGTAGCATAGCAGTTGCTCCATACCATGGGTGACCGCTCAGGAATCAAAGGATGACCATCCCTTGACCTTTCACTCTTTCTCTTCCCAAACCACATGTTTCTTTGAGTCAGGGTTGTTCTGACAAATCCCACCAATTAAATGAGGTTTCCGGATGCAGTTCCAACATGGGGGTTGGGGTAGGGATTGCCCACACACCAATTTACAATTCTCAGACACCAGCAAGGTATGTAAGAATTCAATTTAGTGCTGACACTACCCAGAGATAGCATCAGATTACATAGGCTAAACATTCGGTCCCATAGGACTTCTCCCACCCTGCCAACACACACACACTTCAGGCGTCAACCACAAGCCCAGGCTCTTCCCTGTAGTTCCCGCCAACTGACCATGGCCTGGAGGTTCCGACCACCCACTCCAACTCAGAATGCTAATCGAAAGTCCAGGTGGTTACCTGTACTTATGACCGATTGACCGTAAATCAGATGATTCTACAACCCTCTCCCTGAGCTTGATTCCTTTGCTAGAATGGTTCACAGAACTCTGAGAAACATATTATTTCCTAGATAACAAGTTTATTATAAAAAGTTATTAAAGAATCAACACCTAGTTGAAGAGGCATATAGGATGAGGCCCTTGAGCAAGGCAGGTTTTATTCTCTGTGAGGGTTGGGGCCCAGAAAGGCAGCACGTGGAAGTGTTCTGGTTTCCCCGCATGGGCACTCTCGGAGAAAAGGGCCAGTGAGCTGTCCTGGGTTTTTTATGGAGGCCTCATTACATAGCTGTAATTGATCAAGTCAGCAATTTTCAATGGGTGTGCTCTGAGAATTTTTAAAACATGCAATACCTGACTATTTACACTGACCTCTTTTCCCTTAGATGGTCAAATTAAAAAATGACAACAGCCAACATAATAGCCATCTGATGTGAATGAATCAAAATAATACCTATATTTTTTGTCAAATTGGCAAATTTTAGTAATTTTAGTAATTAGTTTATGTGTGCCATGATATGAAAAATGTTGCACATTGCTGGACTAAGTCATGGCCATTGGCAACTGAACTCAACTTTATCTCCTTTTGTCTTCCTTGGAGATCCTGGGGTGGGACTGAAAGTTCAGAAACCTCTAATTACTTGGCTGGTTCTCCAGGCAACTTGTTTCCGCCCTTTCAGCTGGTCCTAAAGTCACCTAAATTAACGTAACAAAAGATACCTCTATTACTTTCAACACTTAGGAAATCCCCAGGGTTTGGGGAGCTGTGAGCCAGGAATTGTGGAAGAAGACCAAATGTCTAATAAATCACAATATCACACAGTGTGCTCTTCTGTTCACAGAATTTATGTAGGGCTCTTGTTCTCTTTAGTTAATCAGGTTTAAGCACGTATTCTTCAAATAACTGAACCATATTGAAGTATGTTGCATTATCTCACTACTGGTCCACAATATTTTGATTGTTTTTGAGATATAGGAAATATATGTAATGTATATGTCGTTACATGTTAGATTTTGTTACATGTTGTACTTTAATAGTAGCATAATGATTAAAGGCACCTTTAAAGCAAAAGAAATGATTCATTCAACACAACAAAGTCCAAATATTTCTAGCATTCTTAATTATTATTGCACTTCTTTTAGTCTTTTGAAGCAATGATCAAAGAAGTTGAATTTCAGTGTGACTCAGTATTTTGAAATATTCACTCTCAACCAAAGTAGTATTTCATCAGAAGAGATGGTGTTGTTAGAACTGATTTATAAATGCCCCGATATGCTAACCCACTAAGCTGCTGTTTGACCGGTTGTAAATGTTCAGTATGGGAGCACTTTTTTAGGGTTTTGAGTTATGAGAGTAGAGAGTGTTGTTTATTTCTATTAAAATAACAATTTGTTTGCTATACTGTGTGCTAACCCAGCTGCGAGGCTAAAGCGTGCCACCCACAGAGAGCCCCGGGAGGCTCCCTGAGGCTTGGCTGCCGAAGCTGCTGCCACCTAAACAAACAGACTGCCGGCTCTGTGACTTAGCGCTCCATTCAAGTTATGGAAGTTACATAGGAATGAATCTTTCCACGTGCGTGAATGGCTGAGATTTTATATTAAAAAATAAAAGTAATAAAAACAGGAAGAACTATCTTTGGTATAACTTAAAATCCAGTTAAATTGAATCTTAAATGGTAGCTAAATTATGATATCTTCTTAAATATTAGTATGGCAAACAATTTAAATACTATCTAAATAGGCTTTATACAAAACTATCATTTTTCATACAATATTTTATTATATTATTTGTCTTCATGTTCTGCCACTGCAGTGGGATTTTGAGAATATTAAAAAAGCAGCTATCACTCTGATACCAATTTTATTGAGTACCCTTGAATGATGCATATTCATAACAATCTATCATAATAAAATAAGTGTTTTACTTTGCAGGGGAAGCCTTTTGGTGTTAAAAGCTTCCTAAGCACAATTCGGTAGATCAAGGTTTGAGTGGTAATATAACTGTGTGGTCTAATGTATAGTGTTTGGATAGTAGAGGTCACTTGGAGTTCAGAGTGTTTTCCAGGTACTTCAACTAACCGTTCAATTAAGGGGAAAAAAGTGTGTTTAAAGATGAAGTTATATTTTTACAGAAAATGTAGATACACTGAAGACTTATGTGAGTATCCACTTACTGAGGGTTCAGTGTAAACAAACACACACAGACACACACACAAGTCCTTGCACTGATGGTATATGAACAATGAGAAAGATTGTTGAGCTTGTGGGCTATGAAATTATTTTATAAATATATGCTAACTTTTTAAAAATTTATTCTCTGGTCTGTCACACAGCTGTAAATTAGTGTGAAGTATTTCTAGAATTTATTGTGGTGGGAATATTTGCCTCCACGATAAAAATGAGGGAATTGAGTATTTGTATAATTCATAGTCTGCTGGTCAAGAAGATTTTTATATTGAAGTATATGTCTTATAAATTAAGCCTGTGTGCTCTTTTGATATAGCAAGTTTGTCTAGTCAAGGGACATGTATAAAGGACCCATGGACAACAGGGTGGGGATTAACTGTGGGAGTGGGGTGGATGGGGCCGGGGAGAGCAATGGAGGAAAATGGGGACAATTGTAATAGAACAACAATAAAATAAAAAATAAAATAAAAACCAAATTCCTATATAGCCATTCTTATATAAACATAAGCATGTAGCACTTTTTAAGTGTTTTGTTTGCCTAAGGACTTCAATGAAGAAAGTGGTAGGTTAAGTGAAAATGAGTTAGTGTAAATCATGGTGATTATTTTACAATTATAGTGGAGGGCTAAATATTTAAGTCAGAGTCTAAGATAAAGGTTGAAGGTAGTTAAAACTACTCTTGAAAGTCATTTAACTTGCCATTAAGCATAATGTCCATGGCACTACCAGTAAGTTCAACACGGGCGGTTTTTCCTGTAGTGATAAAAGACATTGCTGCTTACTTCACTGACTGCTGATTTTAAAAAGTTACCTTTACTTTAGGTGCTGCGTTGTATGAAAAGTATTTATTTGTACTGTTTTCATAAGCCTATAGGATTGATTTTGCTTGTGTTAGGTATGTGTATGATGTAACTTCTATTTATTGCTTGTGGTGATAGCCTAAGGTAAGGATTTATAAAATGCTGCCAATGTGTAATGAGAATAGCATGTGCTTTGGTGACAGATAACTCCTGGTTCAAATCCAGTCCTTTCATTCAGTGTGTGGCCTAGGGCATTTTATTAAACTTTTCTCCCTCAGCCCACTTGAAATGGGAACAGCAATATTTTTCTGATGGTATTTGAATTGGCCTAGCAAAAGTTGGCATCAACTATATTTCTGTTTTCCTTTTCTGTCTCACCATGAATGTAATGACTACAAACAATATCGAAAGTAACTAGGATTACATTGCTTACTTAAAATGCATGCAATTTGTAGATAAAGACTTATAAAACAAAATAATTTGTCATTAGACATAATAACCTGTATTTGCTTCCTGCTTAAAACATTTTAACAATTCTCAGAAGCTTTCTGATGAAATTAAACTTTTTAGCTTGGCATGTGAGACCCTTTATGATCTGTTTTTCTCCTGCTCTTCCTGTCTGCCTTCACCAAGAAATTCTTTCAGCGTCTGCTACTAGTTCTCTCACTACCCTTATTCTGACTAACTCCTTGTACTTTGAGACTTAACTCAATTATCAACACATGCCCCTTGGTTTCTCAAGCCATGTACAGTATTTCATTAGCACCCTGTATGTTGACATAGGTATTGTAATTATTTAACCCATCTCTCTTAAATGCTGTGCTTTATTTTATTTGAACTCATGGACCATATATACATAGTACTTAGTGTAAATGCATGATGAGGTCATTAATCAATGTTTGGCTCAATTAAAGTGTGGTATTTTTTTAAAAAGTAGAGAAATGTTTATATGAGCACTGCCATGTTCCTCTGGGATAGTTTTTGAGACTCTCAGTTTTCATTCGCTCACTAAACTTAATACTTTCATGTACAGTCAAATTTCTAATGGCATCATATTTTTATGTTATAAACTAAATGTCTTTGCTTTTTGAAAAGTAGTAGCTTCTCATGAACAAAACAGTAGGCTTGAAAATGTCTTGAAATGTTTTATTCAGAGGATTAATTACTCTTTTCTATCAGTGTTGCAAGGAAAAATAACATCAATAGATCTGTCGGAGCATGCAGACACATTGGTTATAAACAGCTGTGAGAAATGGGTGGAGCTATAATGAACTCTCTGGGTATTGCATCAAAGCAACTGGCAATGCTACGATCAGGACACAGCCATTCCATCCTTGGTAGATCCATGGGAATGGTTTGCTTATAAATGTGGGTGTTATTTGAGAAAAAAAAAATTGAGATTTGTTTTTCTAAAACAGCAGCACGTTAGGCCAGGGGTTGGTAAACTACCATTTG